>BMAV01010136.1:0-10908 GCA_019973955.1 Trichonephila inaurata madagascariensis | reverse complement strand
AAATTTTAAATGCCTTCCTTTTTTAAACCCTGAATCATTGGAAAATTCCTCCTTTTGTTGGGGAAACCCGGGACTCATTAAATTTTGGGACGAAATAATTTCTAACGACAATCGTCAAATTTTTTATGCTTCAATGAAATCAACGTTCTTTGCTCCCAAAAAGGGGAAAAACCTCTTCGAATAATTTCATGTATGGCGTGCGTTAAACTCAAACCCTATGCGTGTTTTAAAGGGAAAGCCCCCAAAATTTCCCCTTTCCTGTTTCCGGAAAGGGGGGGGCGGGAGGTTCGGTCAAAAAAAATACTGGGAAGAAGGCGTAAAGACAATTGGGAAAAAAAAACCCCCCATTTTCCCCCTTTTGGGCCCAAAAAATATTCTTGAAATTGAGACTTCAGCAATTGAGTTTTTTGGGGCAGTACGAAAGTGAAATTCCCTCTATGATTGATGATAACTATAATTATATATAATCCACAATAATGATGATACTACATTCGATTAAAATTTCAAGAAATGGATTTCGTTTTAAGATTATTATTACAAGGCCTCAAGGGTTTAAGACATTCTGGAACTTCAGTGATATTTCAGAATAAATATAAATAAGATAATGGGAAACAAATATTGAAGGAGTTTCATCATATGCAAGCATTCTGCATTTTAGCTATGTGCATAATATTGCCCCTATGTGAAGTTTCACAATGCAATCTCAAAAAGAATATAACTGGTTTTCTTTTTATCATAATGGGGATATTTAATATACAGTTTGACCTCCATTTCCCGAATCTCTTTTTAGGGAATTTTTCTATTTTGTGAACTTTTTCCTGGAACCAAGAACGTTTTATTATTTTCTTCGTAAAATAATCTCCAAATAGCGGAGAGTTTTTTCTATTTAACGAACTTTTTCTTGTGTGATTTGATTTTTTTTTCTCCCTATTTTAAAAATAATTCTGAATATTTCAAATTGTCCTCTTTAATACATTTGACGGGGATTAATGGCCTTGAACTGGTTTTACCAGGTGCCCAACTCAACTAAAGCAATTAAATTACTGTATTTTTTAAGCAACAAACTCATTTAGCAGATTTTATCAGTAATTAAATTTAAGGACGCGTGTGGTAATATATGTTTAAATTTACTGATATAAAATAAGGTATGTTAAAAATTACTTGTAGGCTTAAAATTAGAAAATATCATTAAAATTCATTACTTTTAATATAAAATCGTTTTTTAAAGTTCAAAATACTGTGTATTCCTGGGCAATGTTTTTTAACTTGGTTTCCTTGCGTTTTTTTTTAATGGATAAAGTTTAAAAATTAAATACATATTAATTTACAAAAAAAAGTGTGAATAATTCCTTTTTTTTTTTATCTGTGTTCATGAATTTAAAAACTATTTTATGTGGTTTCTAAAGTCCCAAAAGGAATCTCAATTTAACGAATTTTCCACATAACGAACTGTTTTTCGGGATTTATCGACTTTTTTAAATAGTGGTCCGGACTGTATTAAATTATTATAACAGGCAATAAAAAAAATTGAAATATTGATTAAAAGTTTTTAAATATTTTTAAAATATCGAGCTTAGAATGCTAAAATAATTTTTGTTAAGTATTCATATAATTTGTTACAAATAATACTTAAAATGTGTTTGTGCCACATACATTTTTTTTTTAAAAAAATATTCTTAACTTTTACATGACTTAAAAAATGTCAGCGTAAAATTTCTGTGCACAGACATAATATAAAGTATTTCCCACAGGAATACTCGAATTTAATCCTTAACCGAGAAAAAAAAGGTTAATTTGAAATTCAGCAATGCATTTAGAAAAAGCTCTTAAAATACTTGGGCTGTTCAAAAAATGCTTTAAAAATTTTTTATAATTAAAAGTTATTATAACTATTTATTTAATAAGAAATAATACTTATATTGGTTTTTAATTAAGATATGATAGTATATAATAATACATAATAAACGATGTGTGGGATATGGAACGACAAAGAATATTATCCCAAATTAAGTTTTTAAGCCAATGTTTTACTCCTGCTTGTTAATTTATATTTTTCATTTAACACATTCGTGATAAAACATGAGCTATGAGTCAGCGACGGTCCATCTTTTCGAATTCAAAGGCGCAATATAAAGAAGGATATTCCTCACACAAGAATAACTTTATTATTGTAAAAGAGAAAAACTGAATCGCGCGTATCGCGAGTGCGGAATTGACGATCCCCTTTCTCTACTTCTAAGTATATTTTTTCAATGGGGTTGCGGATAGAAATATTATCATTGCAAACCTAGTACATTGCCCGAGAACTGGTATCACTTTTTAGTGTAGCACCATATAGGTGGATAACAATCACCTCAACGTAATTTTGACGCCCAGTTTCCTCCCCAGAGGAAGGTACTTAAGCTCTGACGGAGAACACCTTTTTGGAGAACAACTAAGCCAAACAGGCACTCCGGAGATCTTTAACATGCCACATAATCATTCGAAATGGACGCTGTCTATTTTTTGCATCATGAAAATCCATCGACTTAGGCCGGGGTCGAACCCACAGACTTGGGCGTACAAGACCAGCGACACTACGCCATCCAGCCGGCGCTTCTAAGTATCATATATGTAAAAGAATAAAATGGCTTTATTGATTAACCCTTTATCTACCGACGCGGTACTTATCGGTACCACTCACTTTAAAATAGCATAGAATAACCAAAATTTTACGAATATTCTGACAATACTTAGCAGGAATATTCTTTGAAATCCACTCTTAGATATGTGGCATCACGGGTCCTATGATGAGTATTTTAGCGGGGAAGGCGAATAGTTTCATAGTATAAGTTGCGTTTTCAGCAGACATTTTGATCGAATTGCGAAGATTGTCCATTTTGTTCCGAAAAAGTAGTTAACGTCAGAAGATAAGTGTCTTATTATTTTTTTGTACGTTAATGAAGATTTTAGAAAATGATTTGACTATTTATTTTAAGTGAACAGTATATAGAATTAATTTTACAGTGGAATATCTTTAATTACCTAATTAGCTCTAACGGATTAAATTTCCCAAAGTTGAGTATTTTTTGTTTATGTATATCCCTTAATTTTCAATGTAGGGATCAAAAAAAATATTACATGAAAAAAACTGCAGTAAATCATAATGCGGTAGTAAAGGGTTAATGCACATATATGCATTTAAAAAATCACTTCAAATTACAATGGTTGAAAAAATCAATGCAACACATAATCTTAGTGATTTTTGCATAGATTTCAGCAATATTTTGGGATAAATAAACGATAGACCTATTCACATCTCATCTTTTGCAACAATTTTTTATATTTTTATAGGTACTGTAAGGTTGTAAAAAATGATCACGAAAACGTGGCTGGAGTGTACTAGGCTGAAGGCCTAGTACCACTGAAGACCCAATGTGTAGAAGGGCTCATACACCTTAAATCTGTCATAGCCAAAGGACTCCTGTTAGCATGGTGTGGAAGTTAGAAGAGTAGGATGCCAACTCAGGTGTCATTCTTGTCACTTGATCGTGGTTAGAAATTTCGAGGCCCGTCACTCAAAGTCCTCGTGTTATTTTATGTTTAAAAATACTCACTCAAGCAACAATTTTTAATTCTATTATTGAGTCCTGACGGAACACTTGAAGAGGCTTCGCGGACTCCAGGTGACATGGGCTTAGGGTTCAAAGTTTACGTTCAGGAATATTCATACTTAATTTTAGACCTATTTTGAAAATTGCTTGATTCTATTGAGTACCTCTATCAAAAAATAGTAAGAGTTTCTGTACGTAAATGGTAGTAAGTCTTTAAGGTATCCGACTACGTTCGGAACCGTGATTTTGCAAAAGCGTATAAATGGATAATATTTATGATATTTAGTATCACTTAGATTAGAAAATGTATATAAAATTGTTTTAAGAATAGTATTACAATAAGAAATTATTTAAGTACAATATTTTGACCAAAAATGAACATAGAATGGCCCATTTTCAAAATGTTCTCCTTTTGTGAAAAATGCTTCTATTATAATAATATTTTACCTGTATATAGCTCACACCTCTGTAGAGAGGTTCAACTACAATTTTTGAAATATATCACTTAGAATTAGTTTTATCCATGTTTTACGACACAACAGAGGGAAGAAATTTTAAGAAAAAAGTGCCGATAATTATTTCAAATGGTTGTAGCTCTGAAAATAATGTGAATTTTTCAAAAATCATAGTTGAGCCTCTGTACCAGAGGTCTGAGCTAATACGGGCAACATATTTTATTGTGTAAGACATTTTTCACAAAGGGAACATTTGAAAAAGCTATTCTAAGTTAATTTTTGCAGAAATATTGTATTTAAATAATTTGTTTTGCCAAAATGTCCTTAAAACAATTTTTATACATGTATTCTAATCTAAGTGACACTAAATATCATGAAAATTATCCATTTACGCGCCTTTTTAAAATCACGGTTCGAACTTAGTCGGATACCTTAAAGTATCCGACTACTTGCGACAATTGTTTTTTGAAAAAATGGAGATATAAGGATTTTTTTGTGATTTTTAGATTTATTTAGTATATTTTAAGGAAAAAATCCTAAAATTGAAAACAGAAAAAAATTTATTATTATTAAAAGGGAGAAAACTGGTGAAAATGTACAAAAAATTACATAAACGGGGCCCACTCTGTACAAAAGTTTTTTGCACAAATTCTCAATTTTCTTAAATTTTAATGTGTTACTTTGTTATTCAAGATTGAAATGACCTTCAGGATAATAGATATCTTAATTTTTACAAAAACTAGAGCACTCTATCTTAGTGACTATATGAAATTTCCTGAAAAAACAATGATTATATTCACATAAAGGACTGTAAATTTTGAAATAAAACAGTGATTGATAAAAATCTGAAGTTCAAAACACTTCTACTGTTATACAAAACATTCACCAAAAATTTCGGCAAATTATTTTCAAAACCTTTTGAGCAATCCCTGTCCCCGTTTGAGTTTTTCGAAAACAACACATTTCGAGTAAAACACATTTTAAAGTTTGACATCTTGTGTAAAGCTATATGGCGTCTTCTTTTATTAAAACACTTGCAGTTTTTGTTCAAGCGAATGGAAAATAAAAATCTTGGTATTTTTATAAAGCTAATAAGATAGTCTATAAAATAAAATCATAAAAAAAATGTGTCAATTTTTGAAAAAAATCCTGATTTTAGGGTAGTTGGATACCTTAAATCCATCCATAGTGGAACGTGGAAATTAGGAGTGAGAAATATATATAAATTTATACAGGGTGATTTGCTAGAAGACCGATAAACTTGCTGGGTGTGTAGGAGATACAGACACGACTCGGAATCACATATGAATGTGATGATGTCGTAGATACGAGCTATGCTGCAAAGAAGCAGAGAAAAAGAATAGAAGCAGCAGAATATCAATGGGAAAAAACATTTTATTGAAAAATTGAACTGCAACGGGTGTTAGAACATATAACGAATAGTCCTCCGACAGGCCTGACAGCGGTGCTGTATGAAATTCCTTACTTTCTGGAAGATTGTTGGCATATCACGTATCCTCCCGCCAGTTAGAGATATTCGAGCGATAATTTCTTCAACTGATGGAACAGGTGTCTAGTACACCAAACTATTCATGTGACCCCAGAAGAAGTCCATATATCATAGGTTCGGTGATCTGGCAAGTCAATATGACTTATCCATCTCTTTCCAGAGTTTACGTTGAGGTGTCGGCGGACATGAATTCCGTAATGTGGAAGAGCCCATCGTGCTAGTAACATATAGAACAACACAAAGACGGAAGAACATTTGTTGCGTCAAGAAGTTCGGGCACGACTCGTAAGAGGATAAGACATACCATACTGACAAAGTAACTAATTCCATGTCCTTTCAGGCCTGCCAGAGGACTTCTGGTCGTAATTTCGAACACCTGTTGTAGTAAAACCTTTCAATAAAACGTTTTCTGTCCCATTAATGTGTTGCTGTTTCTGTTCTTTTTCTCTACTTCTATGCACCATAGCTCATAACTACGATATTTGCACGACCTTGCATTCCTATGTGATTTCAAGTCATCTCTATACCCCCTGCAAGTTTATCGGTCTGGTAGCGAGTCACCCTGTAAATCGTTTTCTTGATCTGATTATGGGCTAAATTTAGTGATCGGGGGTCAATAAGTCTCTTATAGGTTTTAGTATTATTTTGATTCAGACCAAACAATCAGAGTTTGAAGGAGCACAAAAGCACGAGAATTTTCTCACTAAATTATTGATTCCACTGGAAATGAGGAGATGTAGTTTTTAAAATTTAAATATGAAGTAGTGTTTTTAAGTATTGAATTGTCTCAATTTATTTATTTCAAAGTTAAAAACTAGATTCCATAGAGATAACTATTTAGAAAAAAATGTATTTCGCTTGGAAAATTTTAACTCGTAAAAAGTGAAATGGTAATAAAAGTATACGATAAGTTTTTCACAAAATATTTTTATGTATCTTATCAGGGGAGTAGATACCTCTGTATCAACCGTATTAATGATAGGGGGCCCCGAGGTACAAGGGCCCAAAATGTGTAACATTCTGACAGTTTTAAATACGTGTCTTTTATCCCTTTTCCAAAAAAAAAGAAACCCTCAAGGAATTTTGATACAGGGCCCACTCAGGATTAGCTACGCCAGTGCATCTTATGTCATCAAGAGTACAATACTAGTTAGTAACATTCTTTTGTATGCAAGTGCTCATACCCAAGAGCGTTTTCAGATTTATTTATCTAATGCAAAAGCAAAATTTTTAAAATATTTGCTTTTTACTTTCGTATACTTTAAGCACACGGGGGAAAATATTTACTTATTTTATCAATAACAATAACATCACAAAAAAATCACAGCTGAGAAAATACATTTTGCACTTATGGTTTAGTTTATGGAAAACATTCTTTTTAATATTTACTTGGTAAGAAAAAATATAATATGAAAGAAAAACATAATATGACGGAGAAGGGTATTTTCGGAATTTTCCGTAGTGTTTTTTTGAATTTGATAATAAATTATAATAGGTTTATAATATATAGAAATTCTTCACACCTGAGGGTATGCACTATTGGGGATAAAAGGAATGGTTTCTTTGGGGGGAGAGATGAGACCGAAAATTTGAAAAATAATAAAATATATTCTTTTAGAGGATACAATGGTGAAAATTTAAAATAACAGCATACGTTAAGAGAAAAAGAATGTTCTATTAAGACTTAAGCAATGTGATTAAGCCGAATCATATCTTAAATGCTATTAAAAAAAATAAATCTATAAATGCAAGTTCTAAAGAGTGTTCAAAGCAAGTAAAAGTTTTCATTATTTTGCTTCCGTATTTAAATATTTTGCAGTTTTTAACCTATTGTAAGTTTTATTTCTCTTTTTAAGACACTGAGAGTCAGTTAGTGCATTATCTACGTATTGGTATGCCGAAAACTGATGTCTCATTTTTTTCATTGTTTGGAAAAATATTTTCTAACATTACAAAATTAGCATTTATGTACATAAAAATTAAATTTATGAAAATAATTTTGTCTTTTAAACCTTGATCACAAATATGTATGCATTATAATTAGCAATTAAATACATAATTATAATGCTATAGGTGTTTATGTTTCATTTCCATTGTGATTTACTATTAATTCTATCAATGTATTTCTGTTAATAAAATTTAAATAGGCATATTACTACAAAAATAACCTATCAATTCTTATTAATGGGCTTTTACACAATTACCTTTAAAAATTTTCGGAGATTATATGAAAGTCATAGAGATACTGATCCGGAATGGTGTTAAAAACCCTCAACTTAATCAGTTGTTACTTATTTAATTTAAAACAAACATTCATTATATTCTTATTTTTAACATTTTTATTGATATTTTCATCGTCATAGGTACTTCGAATTCATATGGAAATAAATCGCATTCAAATTTTAAAGAAACATTGTAAGCCTATTGAAAAACGTATTAGCATTGGATTGTACTTTTGACACTATTATGAACATATTACACATTCATACTGATTTAATTCTAGCTAGAATTCACGGTGTTGTGAGAAAGTTGAAAATATTTTTAAAAAAGCTTTTTGGGATTAAAACGCAAAACTAAAAAACTAGTGGTTTTTTTAATTAAATTACTAGCTATTATTTTTAACAATAAATAAATAAATAAAAATAAAGAAATTTGATTATATGATATAAAATCTTCAGGGTAATCAACAAATTATTATCATTTTATTTCAAAATTATTTTACCGCACTTTAATAATAAAAATTTTAATAACCAAGATATTCAAGTTTTTTTTTACAAGATGAATAAAATAACTGAAGAAAAGAAAAATGACTATTTACCGCAAAATATCAAAATCTATTGTCCTCAAAAAATGCCAAGATATGAATCAAATTCAGATGAAACAGAGTTCTAAGGCTTCGAGACAAAAATATCTATTACAACTATCTTAACATTTTGAATACCTTGACTCTATTTCCAATCATTATTCAGATTCATAATTATGTATAAATTAAGGTCAGCGGCGTACACAAGGGGTAGAATCAACCCCGTCCCCTCATACAGATCAACAGATTTTTAATTTTTACCATTGAGATTGCACCTCAATGCCTTCATCTACTGGTTTTTAGAATGTAACTCTGCGTACGCCACTGATTAAGGTAATGTATCAACCCAACGGTTCTTAAACTTTTGTTCGCCACGGCCCCACTTTATGTATTTGGGTGACATTGCAGACCCCCAAGATTTTGAACATCCCTCCCCTACTTAATATTCTTGATCAAAATACGAGTTCTAGAACAGTTTTTTTTTTCATTGAAGACTATTTAGTAATCTAGTCATACGGCCCATTTTTCAATTTTCCACAGGGTATTTCAGAGTTTGTAAAAGAGGGAAATCCCAACGTTACAAGACAGACTCCGCGGAGCCTAGATAGGTACTGTGGACCCCAGAACCGCAGTACCAAGTAAAGGGACGGCTCGGTGGCAGTGAGGTAGCGCGCCCGACTCGTAAGGCTAAGGTTGCTGGTTCGATCGCTGCTGAAGTCGATAGATTTTCAAGATGCAAAAATTGTGGTCACACATGTCATATGATTATTTGGCATGCAAAAGATCCCTTGAGTACCAATTTGGCTCTGATATTCTGGGCAAAATTAACTCATATTTACCATATCAATCATATAAATAATCTGACATTGTTAACTTCATTGAAATCCAACGAATTAAATGGGCAGGTCACGTTATCAGAATGAATGAAGACCTCACTACACTGATAAAGTTTTCAATGCGCAACCAATTGGCACACGAAGGAAGGGCAGGCCAAATCTTAGATGGATTGATGGCCTAGAAAAAGATCTCCTAGTTTTGAGAACTAGGGACTGGATAACACTAGCAGGAAGAAGACTGCCCTGAAAAAGGCTTCTTGAGAAGGTCAAGGCCCACCCTGGGCTGTCGTGCGACTGAGACCATCCAACGTGAGTTTGAATAGAATAAAATTCAAACATTGCGTTTTGGTAGCAAATGCCACCGCTAGATAGTGCCATTAATGAAATGGCTTCCACTCTTGTCTGCAAATGGCTTAGATGCTAAAATGCAGCCCATTTGAAACAAATGAACAAAATCAACCGAAGAAAAATATTCAATTTTTAAGATAATTTTTCTTTGGTCAAATAAAAAACTGTATAAGAGAAATTTTATATGTAATTCTTATAATATTTAAAAAAAAACAAAAAAAAACTAACTTCACTGCCAGAGAAAGCAGACCGTAATAGTAAGATATACCTTTCAATGGTGACATGACTTTTTACCTCATACATTAGGTAATTTGTATTGTTAATTCCAATTTCATAGATTCATAAAAATGATCTTTTTCACATTAAAAATATTACTAAGTTGTAGTACATATTATCATAGCAAACAAATTGTTAAAAGGAAGTAATTTGACATTAGTTAGATTAGAGCTGTATCAGGTTTTTTAAAAATTAAATTTATCTGAAAGAAAAGCTTTATGCATTAAAATTTATTATGTTATCATGTTACTCATAAAAATAACCCAAAACTTGCTTTTTTTGGCGGAAATTATGCAGTTTTATTACGTTTAAAATTCTCAAAAAATTTCTTTTCCAAAATACGTGTTTTGCATGAAAATTAAAAATAAATATTTTCTTCTTATTTTCCTTGATTTCTAAAATTGATTAAGAGTTTTGATTTGTTCTTAAAAGTATGCTAAAATTATTTTCCCTTAAACGCTATTTTTTTCGACTTGCGAAAATATATTTCTTTATTTTTGAACGATTTTGATCAAAATGATCTGAATCTTCTACTAACGGTGCTCTGAATAGATTTCTAAAAGTAATTAATATTTTAACATATAAATTTTTACTAAATGATTTTAGGAGATAATTTTCCATTGCCATGCAGAAAACAATTTTTTTATATATATTTGCCATGATTAAATCAAAAGTATGATTTTTTTTAAAAAAATGATTTAAATTTCCCTTCCCTCTTAAATATAAGAAAAAAAATTATTTCAAATTAATACAAGGTATATTGATTTTTTTTTTTTTTATTCAAGTCAAATTCTAAAAAAAACCCAAAAATTTTTAAATTTTTTATGTCAGTTTAAAGAGTTCCCTTAAAATAGTACCCAAAAATTTTAAGAATGGAAAATTATAAGACAATTTGCTTGTTCTTTTTTTCCAAAAATTCGAATAAAAGGGATCGAAAATTCTCCTTTCTGTTGCGTAACAAGTTTTGAAAAACTGGCAACATTCAAAAGCATAGAATGACATCAAAAAGAATATAAAAATACAAAACAACAGCATTTAAGTCATTATTTTAAACATCAATTTCAGGAAACAACGCGAAGAATCAAAC
>BMAV01010135.1:0-32304 GCA_019973955.1 Trichonephila inaurata madagascariensis | reverse complement strand
GAATGTGATTATCTCATAAAGAAAATAGAGCGCAGTTTTGTAGATAAATTGTTTCGAATATATACAGTTACCTCTAAGTTGGAGCTATACGCATCAATAAATAGTTGAAATGGGAATTTAATTTAATTGAGAAGTGAGTGACTAACTCAAGTAAGATTAAATTCCAATATAGAATAAATATTTTAACTTCCAAGAAATCTATCAGCTTTAAGTGACGGGAACGTAACTATGCCGCACGAACACTGTTTTGGTGTGGCCAAGGAAGCCTAGTAGTCATGGCTACGAACTCAAGGCCAGCGTTGTCGAGTCTCGATGACACTAAGAACCCACGTTTAGAGGGGATTCAAGTCTTCAAGATGGCGTGGTGTGGAAATTTGGAGAGTGGGTAGCCACCTCAAGTGTCTTTCTCGTCTTTTAACTGCGGTTCAAATTTTCGAATTCCGCCGCCAATAATTTCTCTTCCCTCCCCCCCTTTTCTCTCTCTCTTTATTTATTTATTAATTTTACCCAACTGCATTCTTCCTTTATGTTTCTTTAAAATAAAAATGGAGGAGGAGATCTCGAAAAAATTCATCCTCTTTCCGGTGCTTTTTTTTTTGTAACTGCAGAACCAATTAAGAGAAAAAAAAATATCAACAGGAAGTGTTGGCGTCAACTGAAAATATGATTAAAAAAAACATTTTATTTTTTTATTATTTTTGTTTCCTGTCTTTCTTGCTCTTTTTTTTTCTTTTGGTCTGTTTGGTGCATGTGTATTAGATTATTTTATTATTTTTTATTAATTTGTAAGAAAGTTGGAATATGTATATTCTTTCTCCCATCTCTTATACTCTAAATTTTACTATTATTATTATATTTGCTTTGTTTATTTGTATTACGTTCACGTACATGTATGTATATAGTGCAGTTACTTTTCAATTTGTATTTTGCTATTTTACTGTCTTCTACTGTTTATAAAATGTAAACTTTGATTTTTTTTTCAATAAAGACTGGACGTGGAGGTGGTTGTATCCCGAGGGATCAGTTTGTAGCTCTAAACCCTTCTCGGGTGAGCTCAGTTCCTTTGGGCATTCCATCAATATTTATCTTATACTTTTAGATTACGTTAATAACGCACACTCATTGATCTGGCTTTTCCTTAGTAGAGTCTTACGAGGACATTGAGTAGCCGCGGTAGCCGAGTGGTTAAGGTAATGAACTCGTGGTTGGCGTGTCCCGAGAGTGAGAGTTCTTTTCACGTCACAATGTACAGGTCTATTGATGATTGACCTCGTGATTTTCTCCTTGGTCAAGTGACGAGTACGACATCTGAACTGGCACCCACTTTCCAAGCAGCCATACCACGGCAATAGAAAGAATTTGAGCCATGACAGATTGGACGTGAATCATCCCCTCTACACGGCTGGTTTTCAGTGTAGTATGGCTCTAACTCAAGACACACCACTCAAACCTCAATGTTCTATCGAAGGTGTGATGTGGTAGTTAGGAGAAGGAGGTGCCAGATCCGATGTCGTGCTCGTCACTTGACCAAGTTCAAAACTACGGGGCAGACAGAATGACCTTTTCTGCCTTCTGCCCCTTAGCCTTCTTGGGGTAGCTGAACCACTGTGTCTCCACTCCTTTCTCACCTCTTAGGTCTGTAGAGCAAGGATTCATCTGTAGTTATCCAGAGGTGTACTGTACACTCCCCATCGTGGTGTGTGTGTGGGGGGGGATTCTAGGGAGCCAAAAACCTGACTTGCAGGGGGTCCCTAACAATCTCCGTTACTCTACTGTAGTTACCAAAATACCAAAGAAAAAAGAAATCCCCTTCATCCAACACCAAGATTCAATATCTTCTTCGACAGGTAGCACCATATTTGTCTCTGGAAAAAAAAAAAAAAAGAGTCAGTAATCGTAGAATCCAACGTGCAGACACCTTTCACTTGTGCAGATTAGTGTGAATAGTTTTCCCACACACTGCCATAACTAAGACCAGTCTCATCCATGACCATTTGTATCCTTGATTCTAATAGGCTACTTCTCCACTTTCTTCGCTGCGTCTTTTATTTCTTGGATCACCCCTAAGGGATATGTAGTCAGTTTGCACATTCTTTTCTACCTCACAGCAATGCTAAATGATGGGCTATCACTTCCATAAACAGTTAATATAACATCCCGCTGTGATATTTTATCTTCTCTATGTTGCAGAATTCTTCAATCTATGGCTTTCTGAAACAAAGACAAAATCACATTTCACATGTCAATTTACAAATAGTATGTATACCAAGATAAATCTTACGCAGAATAAATGTTTTATGTAGAAATCTCTAGCCATTCCCCCCAGGAGTTATTAAAACTTAACTATACCACTGTATAAGTAAATTGATGGTTTATCAACATCGCAGTTAATAGCAATACAAGGGTTATTGGAGACGAACTTCTAATTATGATCCCCTCTTAGATAACTAAAACTGGCAATAAATCCTTCTGACTTCCCCATTTGCCAATATTAGGTATCGAGTCTCTAATGATTTATTGATATTAACTTTTGCAAAAAAAAAAACATCAAAGCACCATGAAGGAAGCGGTTATTTTTAATGAAATTAAATATGTGTACAGCTCATACACAGATAATAAAATGATAAAAAAAAAATCATGGTCGTGGAGTCTATCCACGGTTCATGATTACAGCTTGAATGTTCAAAGTGAGTGAGTGAGTGAATATTAACGTTGCACTGTTCAGCTACACGAGGGCTTTTGGCGACGAGCCACCTAATTTTGAACCATGGTCAAGTGACGTGGATGACACTTGAGCTGGCACTCCCTCTCCTATCTGCCACACCACACCAACGAGGGGACGTTTCAACTCTCGACAGATTACCGTACATCTCTGCCCTACACGGCAATTATTTAGTGGTACTAGGCTTGAACTCGTGACAAAGCCAGCCACGATCAGATACCTATACCACTCGGCTACCGCGGCCACCTAGAATGCTCAAATCAGTAGTTGATGGAACCGTCCCTGGCGGTGATACATGCTTGTGTACGCCTTTTTAAAGAATGATAGAGGCTCCTAATCTCATTCTGCGAAAAATTCTGCCAGGCATTCACCAGTTGCTGCTCCAGATCTGCGATATTTTGGGATGCCTGAAACTGGCACCCTACCATGTGCCAGACATGTTCGATTGATGAAAGATATGGTAAATTTGCTGGCCAAGGAAGAGTGCTAACGGCCCAAAGGCAGTCCATAGATATGGGAGTGGTTTGGGGCCTGGCATTATCTCGTTGGAAATTGGCCCTTGGATAACGTGATATAAAGGGTAATACAACCGGCCACAGGATGGTATCAACATATCGTTGAGCTGTTACAAATGTATGAAAGATGACTAAAGATGACCTGATGTCGTATGAGATAGCACCCCACACCACCACATCAGGGGTTATAGCTGTACGTCTTTGTTAAACAAAGGCTGACTGAGACCGCTGGCCCTGGCCTCTCCAGACATGAAGATGATGGTCATCTGTTTCAAGAGTAATGTGGAATTCATCTCTGAACACTAACGCGATGCAAGTCTGATAGCAACCATGAGGATCGGCTGTGACACAACTTCAGACGATTCCGCCGATGTTGTGGGGTCTAAGGAAGACATCTGTAAGCCCCACCTCCGGCAACCCCACCTCAGTCAAGCGCCGTGAAATGGTGGAAGGTATCAGGGGGGATATAGAAGAGGCTGTAGTACGTTAAATATTAGACAATAATACCGTTGGAGCAGTTCGGGCCATTCGAACAATCTTCTGATCTTTCCTCTTATTTGTGCGCTTTGGCTTTCCAAAGCCTTCATCATTTCATAGATAAGTGCATCGTAGCAACCATTGCTGCCAGCACCTTTGCACAGCTGTGTCTGTATGTTGCAGGTGACAACCTATTGCTCAGTATGACCACCCAGATTCCCGCATTTCGACAGCACATCCACTTTCGAAGTCATTCAATTGCCTATAAGGTCTTCGAAAACGTCGTGAGGGCATCATTAATTTTTTTCTCTAGGGAATCACAACGACGAAAATGAAAACAGATAAACTTTCTGAAAGCTTGACATCTTTGGGAAATGGAACGCGAAACGTTCCTCCATCCCATATCGAAATGTATTTGGGCCTTAAATTGGAGAGACCTGGATTGAGAGGGGGCTTTCTGATTAGTGAATTAAAAGAATCGGTGAGTTAAAGATAAACTTTCAGCCTCTATTACCGCCGAGCATTTGCAAGTTGCTCAGCAGAAAGTCGAGCGCCGGCTGCAATTCATGCCTGTTGACTTTAACACTTGATCATTTGCATGTTCGATCAAGATGTATTTAAATACGAAATTTCTTCACAATAGGACAAATCCTTCTTGGTGCTTCGATTTTTTTGCAAAAGAGTGTACATAAACCTCGTTATTTGGTCAGTCTAATAACATTAGGATTCGAATCTAGGTTACAGTTTTAACAACGATGACCAAAAAGTCGCGACCATGACAATTCGATTACAGTGAAATGAATTGAATTTCAGTCAGGTGACGAAATGACATCTCAGTCGGAACCCTACTCTCCGATTTTCCATACCGAAGCCAATGAGAGAGGATTTAAAGCGAGATTAAAAGTGAATCAGTCCCTTTTCTCGGTGAATGCTACCAGATTTAAGTCAAAGAGGTTCTTCAGAAAAATTTGCCAATTGGAGAATCAATATAATTTTTCTACATTCTTATGAAATTAATTGATCCGCATAATGATACTAACATCATTCCAGTTAGGATTTATTTGCATACTTCATTGAAAAGTATTACTAGATCTATATTCTACAATAGATTTAATACATCAATTTGCATTTTTATCCTAAGATTGCAATATTCTTGCATTAAAAACCTAATGAGTAAGTAATAATTGTAAGAAATAAAGAAAACTTGCTTCATGCACTTTCAAACAATTTCCGATGCTTCAATTTTCCTCAACGCCGCTTTCTTACGACAATTTATCCTTTGCGACATCCACCGACGATCGGAAAATTAAGTTGCAACAATCATTAAAATGTTTGAAAAGTAGGTCAGTAGATTACAAGAGTTTTGAAAAGTTGATGAAGATGAAGGAGGAAAGCAATTAGCTGATAAAATATGCGAGTGACATCGCGTTTGCCTCTGGTAGTGAGCTGCGCTAAGTTATGTAAGAAAATTAACTCACTCGTAAGAGTTTTTTTATCATGATCGATTAATATAAAAAAAAGATGAATAGTTTTTTATTAGTACTGAGGAGTTATTGTGAAGCATTTTTTGATGACATAAAAATAGGCTCTTAAGATTTTGGCACAAGAATATTTATTTTAAATATTTGTATGTTTACATTCGCTTAATTTATTATCAATATATTGTTTTCTCTCGCTTTATACAGGGAGATTCGCTACTAGAACGAAAAAACTTACAAGGGTGTAGGGGAAATCATACAGGAATGCATGGGCAAAAATGCCGCATTTACGAGCTATGGTGCAAAGAAGCATAAAAAGGAACAGAAATAGAAACACATTTATCGGACAGAAAACATTTTATTCAAAGGTTATACTACAACAGGCCCTAAAAATTACAGTCAGAAGTCATCTGGTAGGTCCGACAGCGACACAGCACGGAACTCCTTACGTTCTGGAATATTCTTGGAATGTCCCGTATCCCCTCGGTTGCTACAGATATTCGAGCGTCTCCTTCAACTGAAGGAATATGCATCTGTACACCAAACTCTTTATGTGAACCTAGAAGAAGTTCATGCACTTTCGAACTCCTGTTGTAGTACAATCTCTCAAAAAAAATGTTTTCTGTCTCATTCATGTATTGTTGTTTCTGTTCTTTTTCTCTGCTTCTTTGCACCACAGCTCGCAAGGGTCTTTGAGACCCAGCATTCCTATGTGATTCCGAGCCGTCTCTGTGCCCCCTACACACTCTACCAATTTGTCGGTATGGTAACGATTCACCCTGTATATATATAGAGAGAAAACGAAACACAGATAGATAGACCTATGAGACCGATAGATTTGAAATTTGGCACATATGTTTTTTTTATGTAAATATATTCTAAGAACGAGTATCGAGAACGAGTGATTGTAAACAACGACTTCCAAGGCAGATTAAGATTGTTATATATATAAAAAAATATCCTGTTTTTGAAGTATTAAACCAATAGGCATGAACTTTATCAAACATATTTCTTTTGTTCAATAGAGATCCGCTAAGAGCCAAATTTCAGAAAATCTACTTTCAAGAGGGTTTCAGGGGTGCTATAGACAACCCTCCTCCCATTTGTGAACAAACATATTTTACAGATTTTAAAATTTGACAAACATGTCTTTTCTTGATTAGCGATTCAAGCACAACCGGTTTACGGAAATGATTGGCAAGAAATAGATAAATATTTTCTTGTTTTGGAAGTTACTGCCCTTTTTAAAATCAAGGTACCAGAGCTACAAAATGTTTTGAATACAATTGAAAACTTAATGCTAGGATTTACATAAATAATTAAAGAAAACAAATCTATAGTTATATGACATCATGAAATACCAACGAAGGGGGGATAATGACTCGATTTGTTATGCAACAGTAAAGAAAAGGTTAAACATAGAAGACAAAATACTATGCTTGGCATAAGATTTGCATTATACACGTCAAATATAACATAGTTATATCTGAAAAAATAAATATTAAATAAATAAAGGAAAAATATATTATCTTGAATTACAGTTGTCATTAGGCAAAAGTTACTTTTTTGCTTTTAATTTATGTCAGATTTCCTTTTTATAAAAGAAAATCCTTTATTCAGCACTAAGGTGAGGGGAGGAAAGTATGTGCTCTCTCGAAGTATCGACTTTTAACCCTCCACCAGGCACACACGTCAAAAACAAAGTACCCATCCATAGGCGCGCGGTATCTCAGATGTAAAGCCATCACCTCATATTTACGTTTAAAGATGATTAATCAATTTTTGGGTGAGATTTGGCAAAAATATTTTTGACAATGTGTTGAAATATTTATAGAGCTGATTATTGTTCGATTCTAAAAGCGCATAAATGGATATTTTCATGATATTTAGTGTCACTTTAGATTAGAATACGTATAAATCCTTGTCATGACATTGTGACAAAAAATTAAATACAATATTTTGGCAAAAATGAACCGATAATAACCCTTTTCAAAAACGTTCTTTTATAACAAATTTCTATGAAAAACATTTGTGTGTGTGCTTATATAAAGTAAAGACTTCTCCCGAGAATCTGAACTATTTTTGAAAAATTCTACATTATTTTCAGAGCGCTAAACCAAGAGTAAAGTTCTACCTACCTGCTTTTCAAAACCTCTGTTGTCGCAAAACATGGAAAACCCATTTCTAAATTACATATTTCAAAAATTTAGTTGAGCCTCTGTAGAGAGGTCTGAGCCATAGACAGGCAAAAATATTATTATAATAGCCGTTTAAAAGAGGATATTTTGAAAATGGTCATTCTATACAAGTTCATTTTCAGTCAAAATATTGTACTTAAATAATTTTTTTATTGTAATACTATACTTTAAAAACAATTTTTGTATACATTTTCTAATCGAAGTGACACTAAATATCATAAATATTATTCATTTACACTCTTACAAAAATCACGGTTCCGAACGTAGTAGGATACCTTAATATTTTCTACCACCAAACTGGAAACCAGCCCTTGAAAACACACATTAAGATCGACAATGTCTTAAATTAACTTTGTTCAGAGAAGCCCTGAAAATTTACTTTCACATATCAATAAAATTTAAATTGTTATTTTTTAAATCAGCAAGTTAATTTTTAAAATTATCTTTGGCACATCAGATCTAATTCCCAATACACTTAGAGCTCCCATCAAATCAAAGTAGCCACATTTGTCTCTTTTTTATATTTCGTTCCATATTGAAAGAATTGAATTAATTCCTGTAGAAACCTGTTTCACTGCATGTAGTCTACCTCGACAGTGAAAGGGATTTGTTCAACACTATTACAATGGAAACAGAGGTTGCTTTCATTTTCCGTGCAACATTCAGCAAATCGTCATGTAACAGCGTTCAATTTAACCATTATCGAAGGTACAGCATCACTAATTCAAACGAAATTTCAACACTGACGACATAACACTTCCTCAGATGAACATACTAAAACTTATTAGTAAATAACTTATGTTAAAGATATTTTAGTAGCGATTTTCCAAATGCAGGAAGTAAAATTAGCAAAAATCTATTCTCTCTCATCTTTACAGATTTCGGAAATTTTTATTTAATTTCTAAAGTTAAATCGATAAATGATACATCTTGCAAAACAGAACGTGCCGCAAATCAAAAATAAGGTAATGTTATAGGTAAGTTTCTATAAATAGGTTGAATTGCTATGATATTATTTTTAATATTTACAGTATCCGACTACGTTCGAACAGTGATTTTAAAAGTGTATAAATGGATATTTCATGATATTTAGTGTCGCTAGGGGATTAAAATACATGTATAAAATAGTTTTAAAAACATTATGACGCAAAAAAAAACGGTGTTTAAATACAATATTTGGGCAAAATCAACTAAGAATAACCTTTTTCAAAACGTTCCTTTTATAGAAAAAAAGCTTCTATAATAATAATATTTTGTGCTTATATAAAGTAAAGACTTCTCCAGGGAGTCTGAACTAGGGTTTTTGAAACATTCAAATTATTTTCAGAGTTACCACCAATTGAAATAATTATCGGCGTTTTTCTTAAAAATTTCTTCCCTCTGCTCAAGGTAGTAAAATATGGATAAATCCAATTCTAAGTTAAATATTTCAAAAATTCTAGTTCAACCTCTGTACAGAGGTCTGAGATATATACAGGCAAAATATTATTATAACAGAAGCATTTTTCACGAAAGTAAAATATTTCGAAAATTGGTCATTCTATGTTCATTTTTGCCAAAATATTGTAGTTAAATAGTTTTTTATCGTAATAATATTCTTAAAACAATTTTATATACGTTTTCTAATATAAGTGACACTAAATATCATAAATATTATCTATTTATAAGCTTTTAAAAATAACGGTTCTGAACGTAGTCAGATACCTTAATAATTCTCATACCTGGCAATAAGATAAACTCAGGTTTATTTGGATATCTGTATTTTTGCTTTTGGCATCTTTTTTATTTTCTGTATTTGGCAACAATCCCATCTCATGTACTTTTTTCCCTAAATGTTAAGAAGATAATCAAAAAATTGTTGAAAAATTACAAGTTCGTGAAAAAAAATGTCTACTTTTAGAAACTCAAAAAAAAAAAAAAAAAAAAAGAAGAGGTTATTGAGTTATTTTCTCCTTTGTGTATACTTCCTTTCGTCTTACTAAACTGTATTACATCATTCATTCAGTCCACTCCACTTTCTGGTAGCATGCCAAGGCACGTCTTTTTTGTGTGGTTTCGAGTATTTTATGATTCATTATTATGCTGTTTGGTAACGCTCCACCGGTTGCTTACGGTTTGGCCACAAGTTACAACTTTGTCTCTTCCATGCCTTCTCCTCTTATCATGCTGCTAAAACTGAAGCGCATGACTGTTAAATCAATTGCTACCCATTATGGTGTGTCAACAACATGCAGAATCCATCACATGCGTCAGAATTTCTTGGCAATTTCTTAAAAAAAAAACCTTAACCGTATATTTTAAAAAGTACCCAAAGTAATATTTTATAGTTGAAGTATTTCCTGTTGGTGACTCGGACGGGATCACACTAATATGGAAAACACTTTAATCATGTCCGTGTCACCTCATTATGGAAATACTCTGTCACGTCCGGGTCACCAATATGGAAATATTTCCAATCACGTCCGTCACCAATATGGAAATATTTCCAATCACGTCCGTCACAATATGGAAATACTCCAATATAAAAATAACAAGTGTGGACTTCAGATCATAATGTTGTGAATTATAGGGATCAGCTGAATCTGAGTGGATGGAGCGGGGTGTAGCCGTCACAACGCGCTCAGACTCCACGTGGCTCATTCATGAAAACCATATATAACGGATTCTGCCTGAGTGTTAATCTTGCACTTCTGACTTCAGCGTTCCAGGTGCTGTTGTTTTCACGGATATTTTGGTAATCTTGATCTTGGCTTCGGCGTTTCTAGGAGTTCCGTTGTTTACTAGTCTAATATTTTAACTTGGTAATTTAAATTATTAAGTTTTGTTTCATTGTTTATCGAATGTTGGGTAAATAAATCCGCTAAAGACCAACCTGAATTCCAGTATTATTTGAATAACACCACACACGCACCAATAATAATACCTCACACACAAAGTATCTATTATCATTTTACATTACATAAGGTAAAACAATGGTAAAAAATTAAGTAATGATTTGTTTCTATTTAAATCTCCGCTAAAACAAAACCACATAACAACATCAAGGCAGCTCGTAAACTAATGATGCGAGGCCATTAAATTATATTTTCTAACTAAATAAATGCGAGTTCAAATTTACATGAAGTTGTACTCATGGCCAATGTTAAATCCTAACAGCCCAACTAGATTAATTACTCAAAGATTAGACGATCATTAATTTAAGTTATAATAAAATTGTTCGTCTATTAAAATCTGTCTCTTTAAATATGAACCGAATCACCTGCAAACTTCAGTAAACCCACTACTGTCTTCAAGTTGAGTCTCTGATTGATATTTCCAATCGCGCAGAGTTTTACATTTTATAAAATTTATGAGAATTTCTGACTTCAACAGGGGACCAAGAATTCATAAACCTTTCTGTTAAACAAAATTTACATTCAGTCATAGCAATATAGAAATGTCACCAAAAGGGCCCACCAGGCCTTCTACCTGCTCAATCAAAGGTGGCTTGAAAAGAAATGGGGAGGTCCGTGAGCTTCATCTTTCTTTTTTATTCCGCTACATCCACAGTCACGTAAACTTGTTAATTCAAGAAATCTGTTTATCTTTTCTTGGGTGCCCACGCATCATGATTCTGGATTGTTTACATATTGTTTAGTGTAGATCCGTTTCGTGGATTTTATGCTATCAGTCCCCAAAAGAGCGAGATATTCTTAAAAGCGATGTAAAGTTATTGTCGAAAACAACCTTAGAAATGCAAGGATACAACAGTAAAATTACTTAATAAATCCTAGGCTAAGTCTTCACCCCTTCAATTCCAGTATTCTCAACTATCGGTGCCTAGAAACAATAAGTACGTAATACCACAAGTAATAGCTCGATCGAAGCAACTCTTCGTAACAGCTCACGACAATTTTACTCTTCAAATGGTCAAACAATACTAACTCCAATTTCAGCGAGTTATTCCCTTCTATTTTATATCTGCACGGATTTTTCTCTTGAAATGATTTGCTTTCATAAATGGTGATATCAGTAGATTTTTCCAATAATTTTTAGAAGCATCCATATGGTCACCAACCAGCTAGAAATGGTCCCCAAGTCACCAATATAGTCGCCAAAAATGATGCCAACTTGGCTCTATCACCAACATTTCGCCAAGTGTCCATTGAATCGCCATTATAATGTAAGGATCAGCGTTGTTGGTGAATATTACAATTTTAGTATAAAATAGATGCTAAATAAAAATTAATATTAATGTATTACTGATCCAGATATGTACATTTTACACTATTTTACATTCTTTACTTAAAATTCGTAACAATATTCATGATCGCTCAGTTGTTGTCTTAACTGTGATTCAAAAATTGAAAAGCACACTTCCAAATAGTCTTGGTGACTGCGTGATAGCCTAGTGGTCAAGGTGACGACCCATGACCAGCGTTTCTGTGAGTTCGAGCCTAGTACAACTGAAGACCCGCCGTGTAGATGAACATTAAATTTTCCAGAACTCAAATGTCCACCGATTGGTGTGTAAAAGTAATTAGGGAAGGGGGTACCAGCTCCGGTGTCATCCTCTCGTCACTTGACCATGGTTTCATAAACGTATGAGGTCCGTCGCCCCAAAAACCCTCGAGTACTTAGAACAGCACATTATCTCAATCACCACCCAATAGTCTTCGCGTTCGTTCTAGAAACGATGCGCTAATAAACTAATCTTTGATGTAAACCAACTATGTCGAGTGATTGGTGAATTAATTTTTCGGTAACGTAATTATATATAGAGCAATGATCCCAAACTAAATATCTACCTCTACTTTACACAAAAACTGAATAATACTTAGCAGAAACGGGGAGCTGTTATAACAAGGCCAAGAAGAAAAAAGCACCGGCGTTAAAAGTTTCAGTTTTATTCAACAACAAAAATATAATAAAATAAAACAAAAAGTATGGAAAAAGAAATGTATTCTAAGAATACTCCATTTGCGGAAGGGAAAATGCCTCTTCCAATTTCTGTGACCTTGAATCGATAAATGGCTGAAATCGTTCAAAACGGCGAATCTCATCAAAAACTGAATCACGAAATCGGAAGTTGCCCGGAGAAAAAGCCGCTCTTCAAAAGTTGCAACTCTGGAAATGAGGGAAAAAGAGGAAAAGGCAGCTTCCATCGATTTCTACTGCTGCGTCTTCGATTTTTCTTCTTCTTCCTATAAACACCCCCTTGAGTCCATCCTCTGTCGCTCCAAGAGTTTCTCATTTATGACGTCACAAATTACAGACGCATATTTTCTCAGAAACCCATTTAAGTTGGTCCAAACGCCTCTCCCTGTCCCCGAGGCGCCATTTTCACGAATCTTCCCCGGGTCCTTGGAGGAAGGTATCTGTTCTCGAAAGCGTATCTTGGGGCCACATGTAATTGTTGCAAGAAAGTGTTACCCGTGATGAGGCATGTATTTTAAGTGACTCGATAAGTTTTCTAAGTTGTGAA
Source organism: Trichonephila inaurata madagascariensis (assembly GCA_019973955.1). Lineage (NCBI taxonomy): Eukaryota > Metazoa > Arthropoda > Arachnida > Araneae > Nephilidae > Trichonephila > Trichonephila inaurata. The sequence continues at coordinate 19,450 of BMAV01010135.1, read as the reverse complement.
AGATATTTTTATCCACTCTTTATGCCCTACATTAAAAATTTACTGGTACGTCTTAATGAAGTAAATAAATTTAAGTTATTCTGAACACACATTTAGAGTATTTTAACAAATAAGCATATTTAAACATTATAAATGCTTTTTAGGACTCATTACCAATATATAAATACTAATATGTTTAACTCAATAATTTTAATATAAGTTACTTAAAGTTTCAATGGTGAAAATCACAAATTATAAGTGAAATTTTTAGCAATATTTTTGAAAAACTTCAAATCAGTTAGAGAAAAAGTATTAAACTTGTATTACTAAAAGTATTGCTAAGACAAAATCAGATGCAATATCTAGAAAAATGTATTAAAATTTGAATGTTTTATTAAAATTTGAAAATTTTAGATCTGATTGAGTAAACATTATAAATATATATTAAAATATATTCTTTATGAAGCCTGTTTTTTTGCTTTTGGCATCTTTTTTTTTTTCTGTTTTTGGCAACAATCCCATCTCGTACTTTTTTCCCTAAATGTTAAGAAGATAATCAAAAAAAATTGTTGAAAAATTACAAGTTCGTGAAAAAAAATGTCTACTTTTAGAAACTCAAAAAAAAAAAAAAAAGAAGAGGTTATTGAGTTATTTTCTCCTTTGTGTATACTTCCTTTCGTCTTACTAAACTGTATTACATCATTCATTCAGTCCACTCCACTTTCTGGTAGCATGCCAAGGCACGTCTTTTTTGTGTGGTTTCGAGTATTTTATGATTCATTATTATGCTGTTTGGTAACGCTCCACCGGTTGCTTACGGTTTGGCCACAAGTTACAACTTTGTCTCTTCCATGCCTTCTCCTCTTTAATATGCTGCTAAAACTGAAGCTGCATGACTGTTAAATCAATTGCTACCCATTATGGTGTCAACAATTACGTAGAATCCATCACATGCGTCAGAATTTTATAATTTCTTAAAAAAACTTAACTGTATATTTAAAAAATCAAAGTAATATTTATAGTTGGAGTTATTTCCTTGTTGGTGACTCGGACGGGATCACACTAATATGGAAACACTTTAATCATGTCCGTGTCACCAATATGGAAATACTTCAGTCACGTCCGGGTCACCAATATGGAAATACTTCAATCACGTCCGGGTCACCAATATGGAAATATCAATCACGTCCGGGTCACCAATATGGAAATACTCCAATATAAAAATAAGTGTGGACTTCAGATCATAATGTTGTGAATTATAGGGATCAGCTGGAATCTGAGTGGATGGAGCGTAGCCGTCACAACGCTCAGACCCCACGTGGTCTATCTTCGCGACGAAAACCATATATAACGGATTCTGCCTGAGTGTTAATCTTGCACTTGACTTCAGCGTTCCAGGTGCTGTTGTTTTTCACGGATATTTTGTAATCTTGATCTTGGCTTCGGCGTTTCTAGGAGTTCCGTTGTTTACTAGTCTAATATTTTAACTTGGTAATTTAAATTATTAAGTTTTGTTTCATTGGAGTTTATCGAATGTTATGAATAAATCCAAGAAAAGACCAACTCGAATTCCAGTATTATTTGAATAACACCACACACGCACCAATAATAATACCACACACAGTATCTATTATCATTTTACATTACATAAGGTAAAACAATGGTAAAAAAATTAAGTAATGATTTGTTTCATTTAAACTTCAAAATTAAAAACAGAAAACTACATAACAACATCAAGGCAGCTCGCAAACTAATGATGCGAGGCCATTAAATTATATTTTCAGTCTAAATAAATGCGAGTTCAAATTTACATAGTTGCATCATGGCCAATGTTAAATCAACAAAATTCAACTAGATTAATTACTCAAAGATTAGACGATCATTAATTTAAGTTATAATAAAATTATCTGTCTATTAAAATCTGCTGTCTCTTTAAATAGTGAACCGAATCACCTGCAAACGGGGGTAAACCCTACTGTCTTCAAGTGAGTCTCTATTGGATTTTTCCCCAATCGCGCAGAGTTACATTTTATAAAATTTATGAAATTTCGACTTCAACAGGGACCAAGTCTCAAAACCTTTCGAAAAGAAATTTAATTCGGTCGGGGCACATATAGAAATTACCAATAAAAGGGGGCCCACCAGGCTCTCATCACTAATCAAAGGGTGGCTTGGAAAAGAAATGGGGAGTCCGAGCTTCATCTTTCTTTTTATTCGCCATCCACAGTCACGGTAAACTTGTTAATTCAAGAAATCTGCTTATCTTTCTTGGTGCTCCACATCATGATTCGACTGTTTACATATTGTTATGTAGATCCGGGTTTCAGGATTTTATGCTATCAGTCTCAAAGAGCGAGACAGTTCTGCAAAAGCGATGTAAAGTTATTGTCGAAAAACAATCCTTAGAAATGCAGGATACAACAGTAAAATTAGCTTAATAAATCCTAGAAGGTCTTCACCCCTTCTGCAGCACTCAGACTCAACTATCGGTGTCTAGAAATACAAGTACGTAATGTATTCACAAGCAATAGCTCGATCGAAGCAACTCTTCAACAGCTCACGACAATTCTTACTCTTCAATGGTCAAAACAATACTAACTCAATTTCAGCGAGCGATTCCCTATTTATGGTCTACACGGATTTTTCTTGAAACATTTGCTTACGTCATAAATGGTGATATCAGTAGATTTTTCCAATAATTTTTAGAAGCATCCATATGGTCACCAACCAGCTAGAAATGGTCCCCAAGTCACCAATATAGTCGCCAAAAATGATGCCAACTTGGCTCTATCACCAACATTTCGCCAAGTGTCCATTGAATCGCCATTATAATGTAAGGATCAGCGTTGCTTGCGAATATTACAATTTTAGCATAAAATAGATGCAACAAAAATTAATATTAATGTATTACTGATCCAGATATAAAATATTTACACTATTTTAAGCATTCTTTACTTAAAATTCGTAACAATATTCATGATCGCTCAGTTGTTGTCTTAACTGTGATTCAAAATTGAAAAGCACACTTCCAATAGTCTTTGGTGACTGCGATAGCCTAGTGGTCAAGGTGACGGACCCATGACCAGCGTTTCAGGAGTTCGAGCCTAGTACAACTGAAGACCCGCCGTGTAGGGGAGATGAACATTAAATTTTCCAGAACTCAAATGTCCACCGATTGGTGTGTGGTGTGGCAATTAGGAGAAGGGGGTACCAGCTCCGGTGTCATCCTCGTCACTTGACCATGGTTTAAAATTACGAGGTCCGTCGCCTAAAACCCTCGAGTAGCTGAACAGTGCGACGTTAATATTCACTCACTCACTCCAATAGTCTTCGCGTTCGTTCTAGAAACGATGCTAATAAACTAATCTTTGATAAACCAACTATGTCGAGTGATTGCGAATTAATTTTTCTTGTAACGTAATTATATAGAGCAAAATGACCCCAAACTAAATATTCACTTACTTTACACAAAAACTGAATATTTAGCAGAAACTGAGCAAATAAGCTTATAACAGGCCAAGAAGAAAAAGCACCGGCGTTAAAAAGTTTCGGGTTTTATTCAACAACAAAAAATATAATAAAATAAAACAAAAAGTATAGAAAAAAGGAAATGTATTCTAAGAATACTCCATTTTGCGGAAGGGAAAATGCCCCTTTCCCAATTTTCTGTGACCTTGAATCGATAAATGGCTGAAATCGTTCAAAACGGCGAATCTCATCAAAAACTGAATCACGAAATCGGAAGTTGCCCGGAGAAAAAAGCCGCTCTTCAAAAGTTGCAACTGGAAATGAGGGAAAAAGAGGAAAAGGAAGCCTATCGATTTCTACTGCTGCGTCTTCGATTTTTCTTCTCTTCTTCCTAGAAACACCCCCCTTGAGTCCATCCTCTCGTCGCTCCAAGAGTTTCTCATTTATGACGTCATAAATTACAGACGCATATTTTCTCAGAAAACCCATTTAAGTTGGTCCCAACGCCTTCCTGTCCCCGAGGCGCCATTTTCACGAATCTTCCCCGGGGTCCTTGGAGGAAGGTATCTGTTCTCGAGTGTATCTTAAATATGTAATTGTTGCAAGAAAGTGTTACTCGTGATGAGGCATGCATTTTAAGTGACTCGATAAGTTTTCTTGCTAGAAAGATATTTTTTTTATCCACTCTTTTATGCCCTACATTAAAATTTACTCGGTACGTCTTAATGAAGTAAATAAATTTAAGTTATCTGAACACATTTAGAGTATTTTTTAACAAATAAGCACATTTAAACATTATAAATGCTTTTAGGACTCATTACCAATATATAAATACTAATATTTAACTAATAATTTTAATATAAGTTACTTAAAGTTTACGAAAATCACAATTATAAGTGAAATTTTAGCAATATTTTTGAAAAACTTCAAATCAGTTAGAGAAAAAAGTATTAAACTTGTATTACTAAAAGTATTGCTAAGACAAATCAGATGCATTTATCTAGAAAATGTATTAAAATTTGAATGCTTTATTAAAATTTGAAAATTTTAGATCTGATTGAGTAAACATTATAAATATATATTAAAATATATTCTTTATGAAGCCATTATTTAAATAACAAGCCATAACTCAAAAAGTATTCATACAATAAGAAATATATTTTAGTACATCCTCTAAAAATTATATAAATATCTGGTTCAAAAAGTTTTATAGAAATACATTTGTAACATTTTGAGTTATTGAACTCGCCATGATAGATTTTGAGCAATTTAAATGTCCATTTCTGGTAGATCAAAGACCCACTTAAGGTTTTTCTAACTTTAATAAATTGATTGTAACTTGGCCTCTAGGTAGCTTAAAAACACAACAAAGTATGTTTTGTAAAGCCGAAAGATATCTCTATTCAATAACATAAAAAACAAAAATATCTGTCTTGACAGAATTTGGTCATTTTCAACGTGTTCGGATACTTCAAAAAAAGATTTTTAGTACTCGAGCAGAAGGATTTACCCCAGGAAATTGTTTAAAATTTAAAAAATTATATTTGGGAAAAGGATTTTGGGGTTTTAAATTTTTTTCTTCTTCGCTGAGGCTATGTCTTTTGTTTATTCTAAACTATTAATATACATTTTTAAATTTAAATACCATATGACAATTTTATTGCATTACAAGAAAGTTATGAATGTCATTTTCTAAAAAGATTACAGGGGGTTCTCTTCTTACCTTTCAACTATTCTGAAGGGAGAAAGCCTTTTCATGAATTGTTGGATTAATTTTTGAGAACCTCTTCCTATGAAGGAACCGTGATGCATGTAAATGATATTATATTTTGTTTTTTTTCCCTTTTATGACTTTTTTGCGGGTTTTCATATTTTTAAAGTATCTAAAAGTATTTTCCAAAAATTGAAGGGGAAATATATCCATTCGGAACCCTCTCGTTAGTTTTTGCTCTTTCGTACGCATTTATTTATTCAAATAAATATAAACAGTTTAGATTAAAGAAAAGGCTTATAAACTTTTTATAGGATCCATATTACGTTAGTGAATACAAAATGGGTTTTAGACGTGAAATTTAGGCTCATTGAAAGAAATACCTATTTCATGAAAATCATTCAGTATTTAACATCATTTGACATTGAACAAGAAAAGATTAAACTTAAAATCCTTATTTTTCACAAGAGATTTTGAAACAAAAGTTATAAAAACTCATAGAGAGAGAGACCCAATAATATTAAAGCAAAATAATAATTTTTTCACATTTCGGGGATCCATCAAAAACTTTATAAATTTTATATATTTAAAAGAAAATAAATTTTTTTTTTTCGTTTGAATGTTAAAAAGGTATATACAATGGTATATACATTTTGAATACTGTACTTTGTTTTTAAATTTTAATCTTCAACATTTTAAAATTTGTGGGCCTTTTTGAATTTAAGGAACAGAGACGTTCTAACCCTTAAAAAAATCGTTTTTTCAATTTTCATCTTAAAAAGAATTTTTTGTTTCCCAAAAATGTAAACATGTATAGGTTTAAAGTTAAACCCGGAATTGGGTTTTAAAATTGCCACCGTCACGCCTGTTGTTTACGTTATCCACTAAACTGCACGCCCTTTTTACAGCTGACCGAAGCATTTTTTTTATGTAGATTGGTTTTTATATCACTTAATCTGATTTATTTATTTTATTCTTGTGGTTTGAGAAGGACTATAACTACTCAACTCAATTTTGTTTTACCGCTTTTTGGGGGGAATTTTTAAAAATTTTTGTTTTCCCGTGCTTGAGTTACAAACACGGAGTTCAATTTCTATTTTGACCTAATTTATTTTTTTTTGTTTTACATTCAATTTGTTTGCAATTTGCGAGAATTTTAAACATTTGAAATCCCTGAAAAAAAAAGTTTGGGAAGTAAACGGTTTATGTAAAAACACTTCAGTAAATGCTGAGGTAAAACGAGTTGATGTCGTGCATCTAAAAAAAAATTGAGGGTTGCAGTATTTTTTAAGGACTATAAAGAAAATTTTTCAGTTGAACTCAAAGCAGGATGTTATTATTGACAAATATGCTAAAGATATTTTCAACAATATTAAAATGCGATTTGTGATGATCTTTCTGCTTTGATGTTGGTAAAAGTAGTCAAAGGGCCCTTTGTAAATTGTCCAGCAACCAAGTATTGTGGTTTTATTCCAATGACCAAAACCGTGTCAGATGGATAGGAAATTTGAGGCTTGTTTATATGGGGTGCATTGTTGGAAAAAGTGTAGCTCGGATTTTTTGCACTGATGAATTTACCTCCCCCCCAGCTAAATTTGAAAGACTGTATCCCCAATTTTTAAAGCGTTGGAAACTGTTTCTTTCCTGTTCAATGGTTCGCGAATGAAGCTGTCATTGAAAATAAACACAGAAGTTAGATCCTTTGATGGGACCTGGCAGAAAAGGGACACTCTTCGAAGAATGGCGTTGTAACCCGCAACCCCTCGATAATGGAAAAGTTATTGATTTTGAGTGCCCATCAAAATTGCTTTTAATGCAAAAAAACGAACAAAACCTTGGGGTAATTTTAAATTAAACATCACATTTAGGGGCGGGGAATGGGAGGGAAAGGGGATTGGGATTTTTAGTCGCTCCTTCCAAATTCGCGGTATGTTATACCGGGGGATGGAGATTCGAAGGGTTCCTAAAAGTTCAAGAATCAAACATATACGGTGATAATTTCCTGTTGAAAACTAGAGTCTCGGCCACCCCCAAAAAAGGATGGGAGCAAGACTGAGAGCCCTAAAAAAACAATTTAAAATCCACCAAGCTGTCAAAACAAACCCAAAATTACAGAGGGAAGGTTTACTGATGCAGAAATTCTTCTGCTGCAAAAAAATTATGGCCCAGTCATAAGAAGAAATGTTGGGAAAAACAGTCGCAGATATGTCCAAAGCCATCTGGGAATATTTTCCATAAACTGCGACAGATGAAAATCCCAACATGCTTTGTCCCCATGGGGGGAAGAAAGTTGGGCGGGTAAAAAAAACTTGTATCAGGTGAAAAAAACACCCACAAACATTCCCCCCCAGAAGCAGCTTTTTAAAAAAAAAAAATGTTTAGAGACTTAACCAAAAAAAACTGTTATTAAAATTTTGATGGCCAAACTCAGAACCCCCCCGAAAGCTTTAATAACTGGTGTGGTGGGGCCGAAAAACACATTTGTGAGCAAAAGAACTTTTTAAAAATGGGTGTTATGGACGCAGTTATATGCTTCAATGAAGGTGCATACGCAAGGACAAAATATTAAAAGCATTAAAAATCAATCCAGGATCAACACTTGTGAAGGCCTTTTGCAAAATTGACTACGTCAGAATTTGTGAAGCTGAGATGGCTGTTCTAAAAGCTACCAAAGAAGCCAAAACAAAAAAAAAGGAAATTAAAAAGGAAGCAGGATCTTTAGAACAGTCAATGCAAGATGAGCAGTGTGGAAAATTTAAAATAAAATCTTAGGAAGTCATCATTTTATTTAGTTTTTTCAATTTTCCAAAAATTGTTTTTCGGTTTTAGGTACATGTGTGAAAAATCATTTGTTATATTTTTAAAGAAACTTGGTAGAGCCTTTTTGTCATGATAAGTATTTAATCACTAATTTTATTTCTGAAATGTTAAAATTTTTATTTTTTGTCAATTTCTAAAAAAAAAGCCATTTTTTTTTAAAATTTGAAAAGTCAAAAATTTAAAAAAAATTTTAAAAAAAAAATTTTGTGCAAGGGAAAAAAAAAAAAAGAACATTAATTTAAATAAAGGTCAATTTTTTAAAAAAACAGCATGTTTTGTGGTGTTATATGTTATAAAAGGAAAGATACATGACCTAAAGAGCACCATGTATCCGAAAACTTTTTTTTGTGTACTTTTCAAAACCTTATATTTCTTAAAAAAATTTTTATATTTAAAATTTTATGTTGTAGTATATTAAGAAAATATATATATTGTATGACCCAAAATTTTTTTTTATGGAGCCTTTTTGTTTTTTAAAATAATGTTTTTTCGAAAAGCCAAATTTTTCTATTTGTGTCATTGAAACGTCCCGGTTCCCTTAATTGGGTTTTAAATTTGGGTCATTTTGAAACTTTTGAAGTAATCTTCGTTTTTAAAAAAAAAGCCATTTTTAATATTATTTTCGAAGCGATTTTATAATTTCCCCGAAACATTCTTTTTCTGATTTGATTTCAATTAACATCGCACTATGAATCAGCACGAGAGCTACTGGTGACGAACCTCGTGATTTTAAATTAGGGCCAAGTGACAATACTTAAGCTGGCGCCCTTCTCCGAATTTCATACCAAGCCAGCAGATCTTTGAGCCTCGAGATATTTAACGTGTATAAGACTTAATACACAATAAGTCTTCAATAGCACTTGGTTTCAATTCCACGTCGACGAAGCTTTAGTCGAACCATGTCTTCAAGTTATATTTCTGCTGTATGAAAGATATGAAGCATGTTAAAGCTGTCAAAGCTCAAAGCTCAGATTGGCGTGGTGTGAGAGTCGCCAGCTCTAAAATCATCTTCGTCATTTGACCAAGATTCAAAATTACGAGGTCCGTTATGAATAACATTCATGACACATGGTTTCGAGCCATCCGACTCATTACCGACTATGAATTCGTGGCCATAACCACTCGACTTCCATGGCCTTACTTACTGTTCTGGACAGTTATAAAGTTGTGTTTGGAATTAGCAAGAATACAATAATACGAAAAAAGTTTTATTTTTCCAAACGGGTCTGCATTTAAGCAACTTAGCTTTTTGAAGACACGGCAAGTCCCCAAACGTGAGAGCCATTTCATGGTGACACCATCTAGTGGTGGCTTCGTCATCAAATTTGGACGCTTGAATTAATTTTAAATTTAAGCTCTCGCCGAATGCTAAATATTGTAGTGATTCAATTTTGCCGAGAGTACCAGAGCCAAATTAATACTCAGGGGGTCTTTTACGTAGTAGGATTCAAAAGTTCCCAGACTGAGTCTATAACTTAAAAAATATTACCAGTTAAGTTACTGAAACACTTCCTCCTTCGAAATAAGGCCCTTGAGCAACAGCACACTTTCACCATCGCTTGCAAAGTTCATTGAAACATTTTGTGAGGCATGTGCCCGTGGGTGCCCCATCTCTGCGTTATCTACGCGACCTGTATCTGTAGGAAAGAACGAAGAACTAGACATTTCAGTCATCAATACCTCCTTATTAAGATCTTAACTTAATCACTATACACAATGATAATAATAATTATAGAAAGCGGACCTGGAGTGAGAAGACACAATTCGTATTACCAAATAATCTCGTAATTGACCACTATATCTAACTTAACAGATTACTGCTAATATCCTTAATACACGTAGTTTCCATATATCTTTATTGAAGACGCTTACCGCTAAATCCTAAGTAACAGCTACTCTCTTGGTGGTACTGACGTGGCTTTAATCCTTGTGGAACGGTATCCACCTTTATCTTGAAGGCACAGGTACGGGTAGGTTAATTTTTGAACTTGTAATTTCCTCTAACTCTAACTTAAGCGTTTCAAATCATAAACAAAGGCCTCATATAGCAACTTCACATAGCCACCCCGCGAACGCTAAATTTGTACTATTTATAAGATTCCTAATTTGCATTCTCACGTTCTTGTTCTGGAATTGGTTGGAAAGAATTGCCATTCTGGCAACAAAGAACCCCAAGAGGACATTAATGGAAATCGCGATGAAAGCCCGTCACAATTTTTGGAATCCATTTTTAGCCATGTCCTTTAATTCAGCCGGCGATGCACTTTTAATTTCATCTGCAGATTGAATTCGACGACCCTGCAAGTGACGCGTGCCGGTTCAAGAAATATTCTGAAGTTTCAGAGGGTGAAATCAGGGGAGTAAGAAAGATGTGGCAAAATATTTATTTTCATTCGTCCCCCATCCCGTCGTTGTTTGAAGCATGTTCCTACGTACCGCCGCAGAAAACTTTTGAATGTTTTCAGCGGTGCGGGAAATCTGTGGACGTCCAGGATGTTCGTCGTCTTTGACACTTTCCCTGCCTTCTCTGAAACGTCGCACTCAAAATTATATTATTTGATATTATTCTCTGCTCAATAAAAGCAATTTCAATCGCCGACTACTAAATGCTTTCATCTACAAAATACTACGCCGTAGCAATCTACCGAACATGTGATTTGGGAAAAGTGAAAGAATGCAGTTACACATTAATGTTGTCATAGTCACTCTACTGCAAAAATTGTTCACGTTACAGGTTAAGTCAGGGAACTCTTGAATCCTACCTCGTACATGCCCCATAACCATAGGACATGCATGCATGCGATTTTCGCATCCAGAAAATCTATCGACTCCAGCCGGTATCGAACCCGCAACCTCAGGCTTACGAATCGGGCACTCCACCTCAAAGACAAAGGAGCTTGTGACGGGGCTTTACCGCTCATTCTACTAAAACCCTCTTGGGAAATCTTTGGGGCCAGAATGACATTTCTTTTCCAACCAATTCAAAAAGAGAACGCTATTATGCAGATTAGGAATGTGTATATATTGGAGCTTTAGTATTTGCGTGAAGAGCTATGAGTGTTAAGTGATTTCTAAGTGAAGTACTAAGAAGGGGAGTTCTAAGTGGGTTCGAAACAAGAAGTTTGCCCATTTGCCGGATCAAGTTGGATACAGTATTATATTGTTGATATAAGGACTGGTAGCTGTTCACCGTGGAACATCGGTAAGATAGATTATATTAAACTTTAATACTAGAGCGGGTTCTAGTAAGTTAAGGAAACATCTATAAATATAGATTCGGTGGTTTAGTGCGCTATTTGTTAGAATTGTAGTTTATGTCATATCACTCCTAATCATAAGCCTCCTAGACTTGTGTTGCTTTGCTTAATATAAATTGAGGTAATAATAAACTAGTTTTATTATGGAAGCTATTAGTGGTCAATCTTTTATCCCTTCAAACACACTTAGGACGCGTGGATGATGAAGAGATGATACCCACAGCCCGTGGGTTATCACAAGCAGACATACGAAAAATGTAAAAAATATACAATAAATGACGTGGATTGTTTTGAAACCAACAGCTCAGAATGAAGAAATTTACTCACACACAGTCGATTTATTAGAACACTCCTATTCAAAGTTTAGGATCATACGTAAAAACTAATTTACACTTCTGCCTTTATAACTATTCCATTCATTTATTTCTCCTTTAACACCATTCCCTCTTCTCCAAAGAAATACTTAACCTGATACAATTTTATATCCGTTTCGTTAAGGCAAAAAAAAAAATCCTTAATTTTCTTTTCAAGATAGCCATGTATTTTCCAGGGACGAGAAAAATTTCTAGCGAGAGTTTTTCTTCTGAAGAAGAAAAAAATGTCAAATGTCAATTCCAACAATTCGCTCGTTTGATCCACTTTTCCATTTCTCGCAAAATCCCGGCGGAAACCTTATCAAAAAATTGTTCTTGACAGAAACACACTTTTTTTCTCCCATCCCTTTCATTTTATCAGGTTCCCGAGACAGCCCTGGATAAGGAACGACGGGGAGTTGTGAATAGTTAACTACCAGGGAGGCTGAATAATTGAGCAGATGTAACACCGCAGGGGAACGACTGGATCTTGCAAAAGCAAAGGAGGAAAAAAAAAAGGAAAAAAAAGAATCTAGAAGCCCCGTGTTCGTGATAAAAAAATTATTAGCTTTCTTCGTAAGCAGAGCGGAATTACTTAGGGATTTCAAAAAAGGATACAAAAGAGAAAATTTCGTAACTTTGGAAATTATTTATTGATCAGGAGAGATACATTTAAATGGAAAACTCTCTTTTCTCAGACTGCACTAATCATGTTAGGGAACTCTACAAACTAGTTTTTTTCAGTTCTTTGAATTAGGAATTGTCTAAGCGATGACAAGCGACAGTTTACTTTGTTATATAAAATGATTTTGTAACGGGATCCCCCTTCTACTGATCCTCGAGAGAAAATAGTTCTATTAAACAGTTTTATTTGTGGACCTATTTCTGTAAAAGGCCCGCGATTATACAAAGCAGAAATACTATTAAAGGTCGAGGGAACTGTGTTCGAAAAAAAGAGAAGATAGCAATGGGCATATTGACGTTTCATTAAATTATAATAAAAATTTGAATTATATGAACAGCTGCGACTCAAAAATTTCTACAACGGCTAAAGCTCAAATTAATTTAATTAGAGACACATACTAATTGAACACGGTTACAAATACATGTCGTTGTTTTTTATGCCACCTGATCTTTAAAGCATCAAATCCAGTTCCACGAAATTCATCATGGCAAGGGGCTAGATGTACGCCTGTCGTTAGCCGTAGCCTTGACGCAAGCATTCAGGTACGATTTGGCTCCTTTTTACCCCAATTTTTACAGGAACACCCTGGGGTCGGAGGGGTTAGAGGCCTTCTCCCTCTCTTCCCCTTCCACCATCCTCACGAGAGGACTTGTGGCTCAACGGCAATTTAGAATACCCCCATGCCGCCACATTTACTATACATTTACTATACTATGTCTTTTCCGGGATTCGAACCCAGGCCCTACGGTACAGCAGTCAGCTTCGTTAACCACTATACTGGATGGGTGATGTTACAAATACAAGAATTAGTTAATATTACTGTGTGATTCATAAAGAAGTAAACAGTTTCAATGCACGAAAAGTCATGAACATTTTATGATATTATATGTTGCTTGTAATATAATTATATGGGATTATTTAAAGTTTTGTTAGTTCACACATGTTCTATGTGTGAACCCCTAGTCATAAGGCACACATTGAACCGGTGATCTACTTCCACCCAAATGCGCGTTAAGATATCTGAATCAAGTCGATCAATAGCGGTTGTGATACGCTGTTTCAGCTCTGCTTGATCAACAGGAAGAGGAAGAATGAATACCTTGTCCTTTACGTAGCCCCATCGGAACAAACCACAAGGTGTTAAGTCAAGACTTCTGGGTGGCCATTGAGTAAGAGGCATGGGGTTGTCCATGCCTCGTCCAATCCATCGGTGAGGAAAGTGTTCATTGAGAATTGTTTAATTAAAAATATCATTGATTGTTTATTTATTAACATCTCGCGTTGTAGTTACTCGAACAGTATTGGAAATATACATCATAATTTTCAACCTCCTTCAAGGGACGAAGACGACACTTGAGTTGCATCCTATATTCCTAACTTCTACACTATCTGAATGACAATAATCATTGTGCGAAAAAGTTGCGATATATTTTAAGATTATATTTTTAATATACAATAAAATTCAATCAAGTGAAAGAATTGAGTATTTTTTGATAATCGATTCAATTTCATAATTCTAAAAGTATTTGGGGTTGTTCAGGAAAAAAAACGAAATTGAATTATTTCTCTGTGAAAAGTTCATTTTTTAAAATCCTCGAAATATGCTTTTTACTAAATAGAGTAGAAAATTTATGAAATTATTATTTAAAGGCACAAGGAAAGAGTTAAATATACGTGAATAATAAGATTTGTAAACTTTTCTAATTCAAGAATTGATAGATTGCCCTTAAAGGTTTTGTTTACTCTATGAATACATATTAAAATAATTTAGACTGAATTTCCCAAAGAACTTACAAATATTATTTAAGCATTTTAAGCACTAATATTAAAGATTTAACATATATATTGAGGTATAGCAACAGCTGGGCGTAGGAGTTCATGAATTAATGTTTACCTAAGATAATGGCTTTTAACATGGAGGAGGGGTGGGAGAGGAATTTTGAAAAGATTATATACATTCTCTTGAATGCGAAAAATAATCCCATTATTCTTATCTCAATTGACATACTGTTAATCCTTTTATCATTTCTTGTTTCTTGTATATTTTTTTTTCTTTAAGCGTTCTTATTTAAGGCAAGAAACTTTAATTTTCCCAACAACGTGTTTTTAGGAAAGAAATTGTATATACAGTCGGACCTTTACATGACGAAGTCGCTAAATCTCGAAAAAAAGTTCGTTCGCTGTATAAAGGTTCATCTTTGAATATACTTTATGAACCACACAAAACAAATAGTAAATTAATAAACAGTGTATGGTATTATAAAAAGTAATTATTCACACCTTTTTATAAATTAATATCTATTTATTTTATATATCTTACTGATCAAAAAAAACTGCAATGAAAACAAGAAAAAAGAATGTCAAGTAAATGTATGAAAATGTCGAATGTAAGAAAATGTATTTTCAGAAAATAATTTTACATTAAAATTAATGAATTTTAAGGACATTTTCTAGAGTTTAAAACCTACAAGTAATTTTAAACATACATTTTTTTATAACTTGTAACTTTAAGCATATACTAGCAGATGTATCCTTTAATTACTGGTAAAGTCTATTAATTTTGTTAGAGTTTTCTGTTTGAAAGAATACTTTCTCTCATAATATGCCTCGTATCTTTGAAATGCCCTAACATCCCTTCAGGAGCATTTCGTTCACACTGTAATCCACACTAAATTATATTTCAAGTAATTTTATCACTTCATCATACGAAGGTCCAGAAATACTTTAAAAATAGGGAGAAAAAAAGTGAATCCCAAGAAAAAAAGTTCGTTATATAGAAAATACGCTGCTCTATAGAGAGGTAATTTTATGAAGAAAATCGTGAAATGTTCTTGGTTCCACAAAAAAGTTCCTCATATAGAAAAATTCGCAATATAGAGGTTCGACTACCTATAAAATGTTTATTTACCTATTAAATGTATAGAGGTATTTTTATATATATTATTCGCAGGTTAACTATTGTTTATTATTATCATTTTAAATACCTTAAAGTACGAGTATATTCGGAAAAATCTTTTTTTTTTATTTATTAATTTTTTTTTATAAATTTTTTTATAAAAATACAACCAACAAGAAATTAACATTTTTATCAAACTTCTACACATTCTTGTGCGTATTAATATGTAAATACATAAAAATAATAAAGAGTCTTGATAACTTACAATAAAACTTTTTAAAACTATAATTTATCCTAATTTTGTCAGACTTTTAAATCTATAGATAAATATTTAGTAAATACAACAAAAAGCTAACAAAATTAGCATTCTTTTCAATTTTCTATTTAAAACCTTAAATAATATGTTGATTTTACCTCAGAAAAGGACAATTAAAAGTATATAATATCCATAGATAAAAAAATGTATGCAAATGTCATTAAAAATTCAAATTGTGTATAGAAAAAAGTAGAATTTTTGTTGCACATTCTCAAAAAATCCGTACATGGTATAAAACTCTAAAATGAAATGAAAGAAAAAAAAATTGGTTATCAAAGTAAAATTATGTATGACACACATGAACATAATTTCAAACTCCGCGATAAAAACTTAAAATTTTTATTTTAACTTTCGTAACTGGAAATGACACGATGTTCACTTTTATAAAGGAATTAGAAACCTTTCTTGACAAAAACACTTAGTGTGCGTGCATTTTACAGTTTTAAAATTTAACTGAGTAAAATCTTTATTGTACATGACAGCCATGAAGCTCGTAATATACTTCCTTAGAGTAAATAAATTCAACATTATACTCCACTGATACGTGAAAGTTTTAAGAGCATAGATTGGTTGATTTGTAATTAATGCCGCACTTCGAATCAACACGAGAGTGATTGGCAACGGACCTCGTAATTTTGAGCTACAGTCTAGCGACGAGCTGGATCTCCGCTCTTTAAACTTCTACACCATGTGACGGGCTCACGCGTCTTTTCTTGAATATTTCCTTTAAGGTTCTTTTGGGGCCAAGATTAATGGCAACTCTTTTCCAACCAAAACCCAAGAGTGAGTGAGTGAGTGAATATTAACGTCGCACTGTTCAGCTACACGAGGGCTTTGGCGACGGACCACGTAATTTTGAACCATGGTCAAGTGACGTGGACGACACCTGAGCTGGCACCCCCTCTCTAACTACCACACACACCAACGGGAGGAGGACATTTCAGCTCCGACAGATTTAACGTGCATCGCTGCCCTACACGGGGGTCTCGTGGTATAGGGCTCGAACTCATGACATGCCTGCCATGGTCCGATACCTTAACCACTGGGCTACCGCAGCCCCCAAAACCCAAGAAGTGAAACGTGAAGGAAAGATGCAAATAAGATAGCTTTTAAATAACAGAAGTTTCAGTAAGTCGTATGGTAATTTGGGGAATGTAATGTGAGAGATTGATACAAACGTGAGTTGACAACCAGTAGAAGTTACTCTGAAGATTCAGCCATTAGGTCAAGGTACATACCATTGCACGCGCGCCCAGACTCCTCTTCATAGGATTGAAGCTATGATTGGATTAAGGTAGGATTGACTGTTTGATATTAGGACGTAATATTATTAGAAGTGAGATTAGGTGGGTTATATATTGATAGTGGTCCAAGTTACGCGATTCGGTATAACTATTATTGTGCGTTTGTTCATCGTAGATTCTCTCATAAATATTATTATCTAATTTGTTAGAGGTTTAAGTAATATTCTTAATAAAGTCATATTAAGAATACAAAAATGTCTTTTCCTTTTGTAAATACTACACCTCTAGCTCACGCGGATAATCAAAGAAACGATCACCTTAGGAGGGCGGTTTCACAACCACACTAAGGATAATAGGAATAAAATCACACATTGTATTTTAAAAAATCTTAATTTTAATCACTTTAACCCTTTATCTACCGATAGTATTTATAAGTACCACTCACTTTAAAATTACATAGAATAACCATTTTTACGAATACTCTGACGATACTAAGCAGGAATATTCTTTTAAATGCACTCTTCCAAGATGAATCACAGCATGGGCTCTATGATAAGTATTTTAGCGGGGAAGGCGAATAGTTTTATAGCAGAAATTGCTCTTTCAGCTGACGGTGTTTTCAGTGGTCTGCGAAGATTGTCATTTTTGTTCCGAAAAAATAGTTAATGTCAAAAAGGTGTCTTATTTTTTTTGTATGTTAATAAAGACCTTAGAAAACGATTCAACTATTTATTTTAAGTGAACAGTGTATATAATTAATTTTACAGTTGAATATCTCTTTAATTAATTAATTAGCTCTAACGGATTAAATTTCTCGAATTTTAGTATTTTGTTTATGTATATCTTTTAATTTTCAATGTAGTGATTCCAAAAAAAATATATATATATAGCATGAAAAAAACTGCAGTAAATCATAATGCGGTAGACAAAGGGTTTAATTTAAAAATTCCTAATTTTAGTCAAGCATTTAATTTAAAAAATCTTAATTTTAGAGACATATTAATTATAAATAGGAAGTTGTAACGGATTCTATATATATATTTGGGCTTTTACCAATCCTTTTGGGTAAAATGTTTTTTAACTGTGATATTAGTTTATAAACCGCTTTCCGTAGAGATGGCTTGATTTATGCAAATGCAACTACTATTTAAGTGTCAGTCGTTGAACAGGCGAGGTGATGGTTAAGCGTTGATCGTAAGCTGAAGTCCAAGTGTTAGCGACTAGTGGTCGCGTATCGTGAGATTAATAAGTGAAGGAAAATCCACCGGAATAGTGGAAGACATCGACATTTCAGTTGAAAGAGCTATCAGGCTGCAGGCAGGATAATACAAGGTTCCGTACCTCTTACATAATTTAGTCATCAAAAGGGGAAAAGGGTTTTTTTATTCCCCCGGGTTTTAAATTATTAAAGTGCATTTCGTAAAATGTTGAAAGTTGAATAAAATTAGTTATTATAATTTCATGTTTGCTTCCCTTCGTCGAACCCTCTCACGCCCATGACATCCGAATAGCGACAAAATGATCTTATTTGATTTTCAGAAAATTGATTTAGGAAAATTAATTGGGGTTTTTTCCCTTATTCATCCAAATGTAAAACTTGTTTTTTTTTTTTCTTCCAAGGAATCCACTTTGGAACCCGTGTTTTTTGCGTTAAAGGGAATATTTATATATTTATGTCTTTTGTTTAAAAAAATGTATAAAATTGTTTTAGAATAATATTACGATTTTTTAAAGTACAATATTTTACAAAAATGAACTTGAATTACCCTTTTTAAAATTTTCCTTTTTAAAAAAATGCTCTTTTAATTTTTTTTCCTGTAAAAGCTCAGACCCGTAAAAGGTCAACTAAATTTTTGTATATAGCTTAAAAGTGGGTTTATCCATGTTTTATGAGACAAAGGGGAGAAATTTTGAAAAAAGCCAATAATTATTTCAATGGGTTGTAACCTGAAAAGTGAAATTTTCAAAAATTTTTAGTTGCCTCTTGAAGTCTATATAAAGGGGAAAAAAAAATTTTATCAGAAATTTTTTTTCCAAAAAAAACTTTTAAAAAAATTCCTAAAATTTTTTGTTATTTTACTTAAAAATTTTTTTTTCAAAACCTTTAAAAAAATTTTTTGTAATCTAAGTACCTTTTAAAAAATTTCCCTTTTGGGTTTTTAAAAAAGGGCGAATCGCTTTCATTTCCTATATTTTTCCTTTCTTAATTCATTTTCTTTCAGGATTTATAAAAAAAAATCCCTTCTTTTACTTTCTTATTTTCCTTTTTTCAGTTAACCATTTTTTTTTAATTTAACAAAAATCCTTTTTAAACTTAAAGGGGGGGCCTTTAAAAAAAAAAAAAAAAAAAATGTTCAAATTTTAAATTTTTACATGTTAGATAATAATTGTAACGACTCGAAGATAAAATAATTTTTTTGGTTATATCTAACTTATAAGGGTAATTTATATCTAAGAGTGGGGGGGAGAGAGAGATGGATTCTAACATATATTATACTAAAACAAGAATATATAAAAAAAAATTTAAATCAATTCCTATTTAGATAAGAAAAAAAAAATTTTATTTTAGCTACTTTTATTAAACGTTTCCATTGATATAAAAGTAATACATATGACAGAATCACAAATTAAGTGGTAATTAATTTTATTAACATCATGAAGTATCAAATCCCAAAAAAATCGTGTCTATAAAATTTCGGTTCAACTGCATGCTTCAAAAGT
>BMAV01010134.1:354993-374009 GCA_019973955.1 Trichonephila inaurata madagascariensis | reverse complement strand
GAGTTGTTTTGAATAGCCAAAACATAGTATCTTTGCAATTTGTCTATTTCTGCATCTGTCAAGCCATTATGGCATCCTAGAGATTTTTGTCCTCAAGCTTTTTGTCTTTTAATTTTGATTTTAACGCTTTAAGTCATGTCCCCATCATTTTCTCAACACACACAACCATGACCAACACATTCTAATTTTTCAATATTGACATATCTCTGAGGTTTAGATTCTAAAACTGTTTTGTATGCTTTAGAGTCCCCAGAGTCCAAATATTGTGTATATCGTAAATTGTGTAATGTCTGCGAGCGATGGAAAATACAAAAATAAAAGAATTACACCTCTTTAACTTCCATTCCCCTACTATTTACAATGTAACTTGCCGAACACTCATCGATATGTACATTGCTGTTAAAATTACATGAGCATTTCCGCGACAATATTTCAGTATCAACAACTTTCCCAGTGTCCAAACCAACTGCGGTAACAAAACCATTTATATAAGTATGGCTCCTTTTTTTGCCAGGTACCATCGATAGCCACAGGTACATTTTGGCATCCATTATTAAATGATATTGTTTCGGCAGCAGCTAATGCCACAGACAATTTAGTTACTTTCTCTGTCGCGTTATTTAATGTATGCATGGAATCGTAAAACCACTTTCGTGTAGGTGACAAATTCATAACTCCGAAAAATATTTTTGCGACTGTATACTTTTTTAATAGACCTCATATACCATATGAAAGTATATTGTTCACTTCATATAATTTTGTATCTTTTTTTTTATTAACTACTGTTTTAGTAAACCTGGTATTAAGAAATGTTTGAATAAGACCACAAAAGTCACAACATATTAACAATTTTGTAGCTTAAATTTATGTGAATACCTTGGATTTTACATTTATTTATGTTATTAATGTTGTTTCAAAGCACAAGAAAACAGTACAATGTCAGTCATTTCACACAGAAACATTCAAATGAATCAAAAAAGAAAAACATACTCTTTATTAAACTTACCTAACTTTGCTTTGAAAGCTGAATTATTTTTTGTTGAAATCGTCTGACTGTTATGCAACGTTTAATTCATCGAAAGTTTGGGTTTTTGTATATATTTTTCCAAACTTTCGTTTTTTAAACGTTTTATTATTTAACCAAGTTTTAAAAACGTTTTTTAAACATTTTACCGTTATTGTTTTTGATGGAAAACACTGTTTCACACGATAGCAGAAATTCGTTGTATTTAATGAGGTAAAAATATAGCACGCAGTTACCAAAAAGTAAACAAACAGCTACAACTATTCACTTCACTTCTTTCCTGAATAAGCTGCTGATCAAAATAAATTCTTTTGATTAATTTAAACTATTTGATAAGGCGGAAAAGTAGCATGTGTCTTTTGTTTTGATTTGAAAGGGGCGTGGCAGTCAGATGTTTTAGGGTTTGACAAATGTAAACAACTTTTTTAAAAAAATATTAAAAATACTTCTAATTCAGCTAGAGCAAAAATTTAAATTGCATTAGAAAGAAAAAGAATGGTATTTTATTTTTCAATCAAAATTGAAAAATCGATTTTTAATTCGATTTTCGTGAAGTGACCCCCTTAACATATCTTATAAAAGCGAAATTTTAACTCAAACCGTGAACTGTAAAGCTATGTAGAAAAGCAAAAAGTTGTATTCATGAATTCGAAAAGCGTCGCTAGTCTCTTCAAGACAACTCATTCTTTAAACTTCAGGTTAAGAAAAAAGCAATACTTTTTCGTATATTGTATCAGAATCAAGCCCTGTCTTTCTTTTACTTCCTTTTTTTTCAAATCTTGCACTTGTCAAAGTACTGAGAAAGTTTCGGAGATGTATAAGACAATCTTGTTATGGTAGCAGCAGCTTTGATTCAATTCCTTATTCTCTTGACTGGGTTGTTAAATTTTCAGTCCATGAATAAAACTGGAATATTGAATTTATCTTTGTTCCCAGAGACACAAGTTGATATAATTAACGAAATGAGACCAATAAAAACTGCAACGTTTTAGTGGGTGGAATAGAACAATTTTTTAACAATGAGAAATACATGTTTTGACAGATGTAATATTTTTGTAAATGCTGATATAAAATTTTGCAAAATTTCGTAAAAATTATATGCAGCCACTTATTTTAATCTCTAAAAGTACGTACCGTTTCTAAAAATACCATTCATCAAAATGACTATAAGTTCAAAATCATGAATTTTCAAAATGAATAATTTTTTTTTATATTTAGTGTAATTTAAATTAGAATATACATATAAGATTTTGTAAGAATGTTACTATATTAAAAATATTATGTATTATTTATACATGCAATTCTTTCGCAAGAAATGAAGGAAAAAAATTAAATGAATATATACTAAATAAGTACTAATAAGAAAGCACATGTATGTCATGCTAAAACCATACACGGTGAATAAAATTTTTAGAACCTATTAAAAAAATGTATAAATCTTTTTAAAAAAAATAAATAAATAACAATCTTTTTTTCAGAATCGGATACTTTACCCTTCTTATATTATATGAGTATATATAAAAAAATATTTCTTAAATCTTGAAGCTATACGGTTGAAATAACAAAAATTAGAAACAAACATAACATAAAACTACTTAATCTATATTTGTATATGTATTAAAAATAAATACAGAATTTCTGTTCCAAATATTTTTTCCTGGAACAGAACATTTACGAAATGCTGCTGAAATAATAATTAAAATGGGTCCCAATTTATGTCTCGCTTTCAAAATAAACTTTTGAAAACTAAATGAAATTTTTCTGTTTTATTTCAGCTCCAAACAAAACGTCGGGATCTTCATTTAAGGTATTCGACTACGTTCTGAACCGTGATTTTGTAAAAGTAAACAAATGAATATATTTTTTTAACATTTAGCGTCACTTAAATTAGAAATCATGCAAAAAAATTGTTTAATTGTTTTAAGAATATTATCACTATGAAAAATCATTATTATAGATGCAATATTTTGGCCAAAAATGAACATAGTATTACACATTTTCAAATAATTCTCACGCAACGAAAGCTGTTTCTAAAATAATTTTTTACCTATATATATGTATATAGCTAAGACTTCTGAACAGAACCTGAACTAAGTGTTTTGAAATGTATAATTAAGGAGTGAATTTATTCACACATACTTTTTTTTAATATATCAGAGTCTGTAGATAAATTTCAACTAAAAACACTGATTATGATTTCAATCGATTTTAAATATGAAAAGAATGTGAATTTTTCAAAACTCCTAGTTCAGTCACTGTGTAGAAGCTCTAAATATATATGTAAGCAAAATATTATTATTATAGAATCATTTTTTATAAAATAAGTATGCTTTGAGTATATGTCCTTCTTTCACCATTTTTACCGACAAATTGCATTTAAATAATTTTTTATTATAATGATATTCTTAAAACCATTTTATATGCATATTCTAATTCAACTGACACTAAATATCAAAGAAATATTTTATTTAAATCAGCGCTTCTCAAACTGTGGGTCTGTGATAAATCTATGTGTGGCGAAGGAGTTTATCGAAAACAAAAAATTATTTTTAATAAATTATTAATTTACTGGAAGAAATCACAAAACAAAATACATCTTGATATAATAAAAAATAAAATGCACATTTACATTTATAAATGTATCAGTACTGCACAATGTATTAGATAATAAGTTAAGAACAAGTTTAATAATTACTAGTGACTCTATATGCTTGTCAGGTACAATATTACATGCAAAATTTAGTACTTTTCTAGATAATTTTTACCGTTTATAATTAAAATCGTATTATAACTTTAACTTTAAAGTATATTATTACTGAATTCAATGCATTGTTATTGTATGGAGGGGAAGGGCGATGAAAATTAAGATTGAAAATTGGATCGCTAATATTCAAAGTTCGAGAGGTACTGATTACCCTTTATCTACCGCATTATAATTTGCTGCAGGCTTTTTCATGCAATATTTTTTTAATCACTACATTGAAAATTAAGGAATATACATAAACAAAATACTCAACTTTGGGAAATTTAATCCATTAGAGGTAATTAAGTAATTAGAAGTATTCAACTGTAAAATTAATTATATACGCTGTTCACTTAAAATAAATAGTCAAATCGTTTTCTAAGGCCTTCATTAACATACAAAAAATAAGAAACTTATCTTTTGACATTAACTACTTTTTCGGAACAAAAATGACAATATTTGCAATCCGATCAAAATGTCACCTGTAAACGCAACTACTGCTATAAAACTATTCGCCTTCTCCGCTGAAATACTCATCCTAGAATCCGTGCTGCCATATATCTTGGAATAGTGGATTCAAAAGAATATTCCTGCTAAGTACCGTGAGAGTATTCGTAAAAATGGTTATTCTATGTAATTTTAAAGTGAATGGTACTTATAAGTACCGTCGGTAGATAAAGGGTTAAAAACTTTTTCAAAATCACGTTTTCGAATCCAGTTATTCAGTAAACTTTATAAAATAAATGTAATGAGGAAGCAAATTAATTTTGCTTAATAGGAGAATATTATTTTTGATTTCTTTACTTCAAAAACTAAATTATCAATGAAAATTCTTATTTTTATTATTTCAGTCTTTTCAAATTCATTTGGTATGAACACTTAAGATATCACAAACCTTTGAATTCTAACAATAGTAATTACTCATTTTATATATTTTGTGGATTAATAATTCTGAAATATCACATCATATGTATAAATATCTGAACGTTTTTATATCCTTTTCGAATTATCCCTGTTAAACATTAAGAGTGTATAAGAAAATTTTTCTGTGAAAGTTAAACTTTTTTATAATATTAAATAAAATAAAATAATTCTTATAGAAAAAATAAATTATCGTATTTTTTAAATGTGTAAAGACTTGTGAAGTTAAACAAAAGTATTGTAAGGAAATATATATATATATATGAGGGGGCATCAAATCAAAATATAAAATAAAACAGTCAATAATCAAATAAAAAAATATCTTTTAAATGGATACTGTACTATAATCTTTATTGAAAATTTCCTTCATTTTTGCCTCAGAGGATAGTTCAGCCAAGGAAAAAAATTAAATTTCCTCTGTACCGCTTCTTCATGTCTTTGTATTCCAAGCAGCCTCCGTGAGTATTGACACGTTTCTGTAGAATATTTCGTGATAAAACTGAACAACTTGAATTGTTGACGTGCTTGATTGGACCGAGTGCGTGTCCCGAAACTTCACCCGATATTGCAATTGTTTCAGCTTAGTTTATCGATACTGTTAAATGAGAGGTTTAAGTTAAGTCATCAGAACTCCACTTCATGCTATATAATAATCGAAGCAATTGAACCGTTGCATAGAGTAAAGCTGTACATAAAACTTCATCATGTTAATGAAATTTGTTTTCGTTTAATCATTTGATAACATGGAGGAATAGGTATTAAATATATTTTATCGTCACTATGCAATATTTGTATTATAAAAATATAACAAGTTTGTTCGCTTAAATTATTTAAAAAAATGAAGTTTAAAATTATTTAATTTAAAACAACTTCCAAAATATCTATTAACTTCCTTGTTTTAATTTTTGCAATGCATTCTGGTATGAAAGAGCAAAATATTTTTAATTTAATTATTGTAGCTTGTGTTTGCTATTTTTTTTTTCTTTTATGTTATTGTCAACTTGAAAATTTGATAACTGGTTTTATACATGCTTCGTATAATATATGAAATTTCTTTGTAATATTAACATAATAATTATATAATATAATATTAAAAAAGTGTTCATACATAAAATACATGTAATAATTACAAATTAATTACTCAACATAATTATTATCAGTAATACAGTTATCAAAAGTTATCATACTAAAATATTTATTGTGGTAAATTTTAAACTGGCTCAAAAGAATTAAAATATTCTTCAAATGAAAAGTGTAATTAATTAGAAGGTTTTTAATCGAATATGAAAATTCTGCATCCTGTTTCAAACTATAAATAGTCGATTTTACGTAGTGATTTGTAAAATATCATGCGGAAATTAGAATCCAGAATACTTTTTTATGATGTGACAAAAATTATTATAAGTTAAATGGAAGAGTGCATTTTACAAACAAGTTTATAAAAAAACTTCTCTATATTTTTTTGT
Source organism: Trichonephila inaurata madagascariensis (assembly GCA_019973955.1). Lineage (NCBI taxonomy): Eukaryota > Metazoa > Arthropoda > Arachnida > Araneae > Nephilidae > Trichonephila > Trichonephila inaurata. The sequence goes on along the minus strand of BMAV01010134.1, from coordinate 367,855 downwards.
TATGTAAAAGCAGCTTCTTCCTCATTGTAGCTTTTGCAACTCTTTATGAATACAGAATTAAAATAAAATCTCCAGAATAAAAAAAAATTAGGAAATATTTTAAATAATGTATTTTAATGCATTAAAAACTACAAACTGCTTTTGTTTATCTTTAACTTGTTATGCAATTCAATGATTTTTAATCTTGAATTTGTTATACAACAATGTTTACCAAAAACATCCAATTTTATAACTTAAAAAACTTAAGCATTCAGAAGTTTTAATGTTATAAAATGGTTGACAAAATTATAACATATAAAAGTACTGCAATATTTCACGTCCATAGAACTTTAAACTAGCCGAATTAGTTACTCCTATATCTATTAAAGAATGAAACTACATGCATCTCATCAGAGTAAGAGTTCAAATGCTGAACTCTGAATTTTAATTTCAAATGTAGCTTCAAGCAGAAGTTTGAAGTGATATTTTGGTGTATTGCTAAAACTATTAACCTCAGGAAGAACTAATTACCCTCAGGATGAACTTCAAATAGTTAAACAACCCAGCCATCCTTCCACAGGCCTCTTCATAATCATTAAGGAAACTTTGGCGAAATCCATTAAGACTAAAGTATTTGATTGCTAGGTACTTGAAATTAGGTACAACTCGTAAAGAAGCTTAGTTCGGAAAGTAAATGGAAACTGCATACGCTGGAACTTCAAGCTCTTAACATATTTGCAAATGAATAGTGAGCAACTGAGTCAGATTTCAGAAGTACTATCTGTATTCAGATATGTAAAACCTTTTGTATTATTTAGAGTACTAAATCCTTAATCAATATATATAGTTTATGGTAACTAATAATGTAAAATTCTTACACTTTTGTTCTAAATAAGACAGTAGATTATTTTTCTTTAACTAATTTTTGTTACTTAATTTTGAATTTTTAAAATATTTCCTCGTCTTACGAATCATTTTAGGCTTAAATTAAATTTTAAGGTGAAAATGTTTCAAAACATGCAGCTGCAAAATGATAGAGCAATTATGCTTGAGCTCAAATTAATTCAAACATTATTGACTTTAGCGCACGATGTAATAAAAATATAGTATCGAGTAAAGGTGTAACATTTTTCTGGGGTTTGCTATTAAGTTACCATTAAGGTTATAAAGTAAATTTCTATCTTTAAAATATTTGTTTTAAAAATGCAAAATATTCACTGTATTTCAAATGATAGGAAATATAATAAAATTACACATAATCCAAATTAAATTTAAGATCTTGCCATACTACACTAATATCAGCCAATTTTTTTACTAGTTTGATGCCTAAATTAAAACATTACCTCAAATTTGTAACATTGACGTAATAACATCAAATTTTACCATGGACTTAATTATAACATAAGTTTTTAATAAGTATAGTTTTTAATAAGTTTTTTTTAATATGATAATTTAATAGATTTTTACTTTGACATATAATAAGCAATTTAAGCTAAATTTACTAGACATAAAGGGTATTTATTTCTTCACATTTCGATTACTTATTTTTCGCTATTACTTTAATTTCATAATTTAGATTTGTTTTACAACGCTAGTAATAATAATGTAAGCCTTTAATTATATATTGTTTATTATTATTACTATGTGTTTTTGAAAGCTCAATCATGCAATTTGTGGGGAACAACGGTATATTATTTCAATATAAAAACTACAGAAACTGTAAAATACATCATGATAAAACTGACGGAAAAGTACGTTTCGTCATTTTTTACCCGGAAATTGTATTGTTATCCATCATTATAATGGATTATGGATTATGAGCATGATGAATTATGCATCTTACACTATTTTTCGACATAATCGACACCGACGTTGAAATATTTGTCATCTATTTGAAGAAACTACAGTGATAAAATTCGGTGCCCTGCAAAGCAAGGATTTGCTGCACAGCTTGCTTCACCCGAAGAATTGTTTACTCAATGATGAACTGGGATTCTTCCACATCCTTGAGGAGGTCTTGGTTTCTCGGGTAAAGTATGCCAAGTTCGCCTATGGTGATTCTGAACAGGAATTCATTTCCCTCTTGCTCGTATCACAACAAGTGATCAATGAAGATTCCCATTTTTGCACTCTTGTGATCCAGGATCAGTTTTTCGGTATTCCTCTTACAGACACTTTTCGATTCATAGAGTATATGATGGGTCTGAACATGACCAATGTGCAATCTGGCCCTCACTCCAACACCACGTCCTGTGCTCTATCAATGTTCTTTTTATTATTGGATGTGGATGACGACCATTTCGACATTCGTCTTCCACACTCTATTTTCCTTCTCTGAACATTCAATACCAGTGAGCAATCCTTTGAGAGACATGACTTCTTCACCATACACGGTCTCTAGTCGTTTTGGGAGGACAGACACACTAGTGCCACATGCCCATCGATACCGGGTAACAGCACATCCTTCCATTAGCGACCACGTTGTCAGCGCATGTCTGTCTACCTTCTTGATTTGTACTCGAACAACCTTGGGCACGCCGGGCTACCACTACTCTCTTTTTTCGGTGCTTTGAGCATCTGTTATTTTTCCTACGCTGACTCTACTTCTATCATTGAACCAAAAACTAATGTAGTTTCTTATGACAAATGTTGGTTTTATCTGCAATTCCATCTTCTCTTTGGAAAAAAATGATGAAACTTATTAACAGAATATACTTCGTAATATAAAGCGTGAAAATGTATTGCAGGAATATTTCTCTGCATTAAATCTCATGCATAATTGTTGTCATATTACTTTCATTTGACGTTATTTTATTCCTTTATTGACTGGAATCAATAAAATGATCCTTTAAATATTAATCAAATATTTTCTCACAACTCATCATGAATGTATGAACTAAAACTTAAAGTTTAGTTTTATTATAGACAGAATTCTATGGAGGGAAGATTATATATACGTTATGACACACACAAGGGTAGAGACCCCCCTCCCTCCCAAAGCCCTTGATTTCTTTTTTAGATTGATTATAATCCTATATATATAGTACGTTAACATTGAATTAAGTATTTGTTATTAATAACTAATTTTTTTAATTAATGTTAATTTTTCTTTCAATAAACAATTTTTTACTCTTTTTTTGTTCCCAAAAATCGACAAAATCAAAAGAATATAATGGGATGTGTATAGGAGCTTGATAAAAGAATAGTGGACTTTCTACCCTGCTCCTCCCCCCTTGAAAAATTCCTGTGTGTGTGTGTGTGCTTGCTACTGTATATACGTACAAAAAATTCCGTTTATACACAATCCAGGTCCAAATTTTTACTTGCTGGGAATCAACAAAGGTACTCTCACAAAGTCATCTGTCTGTAGTTTAGCAAACATTCAATTTGTTATATCATGCAATTTCAAAGATTTGGGTAATGGTATATTTATCGAAAAAGAGTAAATGTGCACTATCTTGATAAGAGATTCAGGTCTTCACTAAATTCAACTCCATTAACCATTTCATTTTTTTTTCTTTTTCTTTTTTCTTCTGTTCAAGATACATTATTCTTACCGCTGTAGACTTGGATTCGGGAAAAAAAATTGCTTCTGATTGATTTACTTTTATTTCCTCTGTCTCTTCCTTTGCGAAACAAGTCTAATCATATATTTCCAATGCATTCTTCCTTTTCTTATTTCATATGTCTCGACTTGAAGTCTCCTTCTCCATATCAGTCTATTTTTACAAAACGATAGCAAGATCGATTTTGAATTCTGATACGTATTGCCCAAGAGTCACTAACAGTGCCTTGTTTGAGGATTTCAAGAATCTGTAGACTCAGTGGCATTTTTCTTGCTGATCTTCTCGTATCCTGTACTATTTTTAGATGATTCGGAATTAATTTATCATTTGATTCGGTCGTTTAGGAAGATATATGGTGACAGGAATGTCCATTTTGTCATATCTAAATCAAATGAATTATGAAATGCAATTACTTTGGAAAAGAGGCCGATATCTTGCATTCAAAATTAGAATTCATTAAATGTAGACGGTTTTAGATATTCGTGAATGAAGTAAACTTATTATTTATGCAAGAGTTTTAACAAGGTTTTGAGATAGAAATCTGGCTCCATAAATTTAACGTGTACCTCTTTTGGTTGAGACACTAGAATGAATAAAAAAGATACTGAATAAGCATCATTTTAAAAACAAACCATTTTAAAGAGGAATTGTTAGCAAGAAGGTGAAAAAAATTTTTTAAATAAATATATATTATCCTTTTGAGCAATAATGTCAAATTTTGGAAGCATGGAGTAATGCCAATGGATTATTCAGAAAAGTAATAAGGCTATAAGGGGGTTTTATTAAGGACATAAGTGCAATGGAAAGACTACCTTCATGGAGGAGGCTACAGTTTAACCCCTTAAATAGTTTGCCTGTACATCGTACGGGTCCTGAAAGCTTTCCACACCCGGTTTGCCCTTACACAGAAGGGGCACTGATATTTTCTGCCTTCTATCTCTGATATTTGGGCATATTTTTTATTATTATAATGAGATTATTAGTGCGAGTGTTTTTAAGAGGTGTAGTTTGTCCACGGTACTGAAATACTTCTCATCTGAGATTCTCTTTGTGATTTTTCCATTAAAGGCAGGAATTTAAATTCTTGAACATATTCGATAAATGACAGGGATTGACAAGACAATGTACAGTTTGATGCTTGAGAAAAATGAAAATGGAGGGGTAATCCGAAAAAAACGATATTATCTCTGTCCCCATTGCAACGTTAAACTTGGTGTTACACCATGCTTCAAATGTGTACGCATATATATACATGCACTCATACTAGAGATTCTTAAACTGTGATCTACGTATCCAAGGGGGTCCTTGGAGCCTTTCTAAGGGGTCTGAAAATGCCTCTCATTTAATGTTAAAATTTCCCTCTATTACAAACTCTCAATTTTTTTCCACAAGACCTATCAAAGGTGTGCAATCCTAGACTACAACACTAAATTTCCCCCAATGAAAAAATTCTTCTAAAACATACACTTCGATGAAGAATATTATTTCTTTATTGTCTGTAGCTACATAGCCATTACTACAACGTAATATTTTCAAAAAAATATTTATTATTTTGAATTATTATTTATTTGATATTAGTATTTTGTAATATATATATATAATTAGATGGTTACTGTGTTTTCTCAGAGGAAAAAAAGAAGTGTTTAAAAACTCGGTATAAGTAGCAGAAGCAGTCTTAGGTTTATTTAGGAACCTTTAAATCAGGGATTCCCAACTCTTCATAATGATTCATCAAATGGTACCGGACCGCCCAAGGAACATTAAATAAGTTCCATTTTATTTTCTGTGGTGTATTTCTCACGGGTTTGTGCGACCCTCCATGGAAATCACTTTATATTCCTTTTTGGAGTAACTGTATTTTTACTGTGTATACAATAAAATATAATATGTATTAATTATATAATACAATTTAATTAAAACTATTCAATCAAACGAATCTAAAATGTAAACAATCAAAGACCTCCTCCCCTCAGGTGGCTGCAATAAAATTATCAGACGCTGACCGGTTCGTGGCGATAAAATAGTTGTGGAGCACTGCTTTAAATCACTCAACCATGTGTGGGGTATGAGAAGCGTGTGCTCAAAATCTTGGGGTGTCTGCAATGTCAGACTGGTACATAAAAGAGGGCTACGGCGATCGAAAGTTTAAGAGCCATTGCTTTACACAATGTGTATTAATTATATGAATAATTAGTAACTTTCAACTAATCAGTAGCATACTAATTGACTTATTTTATTCTGTTTTACAGTATTACTGTTAAAAACTAAACATATATCGTAACTCTTCAAAGAATTATTCAAAGTAATCCATACATAACCATTAATTCCAGAAAATTGTTTTATAAAGATGTATTTAAAAATAATGTCTTTTTTTCTGTTTGATTTATTTGAATCTAGATCAGTGATTCTCAACAGTGTGCCACCGACTTCTTGAAGCGTGCTGCCAAATTTTTAAAAAAAATTATTAACGTTACTCTGAGAAAAAATAATAAAATCCGGAACCGAATCATTTGGCCGGTTTATAGAAATACACTAAAGCTAATTGTGGTACAATTAACTTATCTTTTCGTGGATAGATGGATTTAAAAAAATTTGATTACGTTCAAATCCGTTTGTGATATGGATATGTATATGAATGAACTTTGAATGAAAAGGAAAAACTAATCTCACTCTTTAATAATTGATATTAAATTTTAAGACATTCGTCAGAATCAATTAATTCATTTTGGATTTAAAATTAGAGGATATTATCTCATAATAGCCAAAAAAACCCTTTTTAACAGTATTATTACAATTTTCTACATCGTATTTGGGTGAATTCGAATTTTCAGCATTAACGAATGAAAAGATCGAGATTTTTAAATGTAAATGATGAAATGAGAGAGAAATTATCATTTTTACGACCCAATATAAACGAAATTATCAAAAATAATCAAGCTCAATTTCCCATTATATTATATTAATTTGTAATTAATTACTCAATAAACATTTATTTGTCTTTGTCGAATAAATAATTTCATTTAACATTGAATATTATTATCATGAACCATTTTACATAGTGTATTACAGATAAGGAAAATTATTTTAAACTTATTTTATTGTTAGTGTGCCGTCAAATTTTGAAATTGTTGAAAGTTTACCGCAGCAAATGAAAAGGTTGAGAATCACTGATCTAGATATTTTAATAACTTAAGGCTTAAGAAAAATCTTCGATATGAGTTATGGACCCGATTAATGCCTTTTCAAAAATCTACTTACTTTTAAATCGAAATGCAATTTTCTCCCAGGCATCATGAAAACACAATCTGTGCCTCAAATAAAAATCTAATTAACTCTTTCGTTTCTTGGTCAATAATGTATTTTGTCACTAGGAAAAGCTTTTCTCTAATGACCCATCTGCCAAGCGGCTTCTCCACAAAGTCACTGGGGAGTAATTTGCCATTTTAAGAAAACATTACCTCTGTCTTACGAGGCAGACTTCACAGCCTCTGGGGAATACGGTTGGAGCAACTTCACAAACAGTGAGAGAAAGTATGTTCCATTGGGCTTTAAAAAAAAGGAGAGGAAAGGGAAATGGAAATACTTAAAAATATTTTTTCCTTTACATTGATTGAATGAATATCTTGTGCAGTATTATTTAAAGGTGATTATTTAGAAAGAAGGACTTTCAGAGAAAGAAAAGTATTAGTTTTAGGTGTTCAGTATACATTAAAACCCCGAACTTAAGCGACAGGTGGAACTGGGTGAGAACCACTTAAGTCGGGGTATAACTTCTTATGTAAATACATGTAAATATTATATTTATGTGGGGCCAGAGACAAAAGAAAATAATAATTTAGAAAAGAAAATGTTGAATAAAATCTACAAAATCGCAAACCATGGTTTTTTTTATGTAGATGGTTTCATATATAAAATCTAACGAGTACCCTGCCGGCTAAGAGATTTCTTTTCTTTCGCAAAATTTTCTCGTAGCATCCTAATAACTATTCTATTTCTTTTTTTGTTAGAAATAGTGCTCTCTTCGCTGGAGTCTGTATTTTCTAAAATTTGTGTGTGTAACCCTTTTCCAATTAAACTGAGGCCTTCTGTCAAATTCCCAACTGTTATTCAATCTTCCGATTGTACTGAGTTTAAGGACTCAAAATCTTTAATATCTTGCTCTTACTCATGCATTTCTATGAGCTCATCAACTGTCAGCTCCTGATTGGGAAAATCCAGTAGTTCTTGAATGCCATCAGCATCTATTTTCAAATTTATTTGAACCCATTTCAACACACTGACAGAAAAAAATTCCCAACACCAAGAAATATATTTGTGTTAGATAATTTTACGGAATAATAATACGAAATTTTGTAGGCGTGTTTATACATCTGAAAGAGAAGACATCGATTCAAACTTCCCGCTTAAGTGTGGCGCTAGTAGCACCAATCAGAACTTGCAAATCAGGGTTGCTTTAAATGCGTGCTGTAAAACTTATGAGCGTTATTTATCTGTGAAATTTAACGAATTGATTTGATGTTAGCCAAGAACGCTTTTAAGAAGAGGAAGAAGCCATTATCAACAGCTCGCCGAGTTTGAACGAGGTCATGTAATAGGTCTACGAGAAGGTGGAATTTCATTCCGCAATATTGCAGAAAAACTTGGCCGGAATGTATCCACTGCGCATGCTTGTTAGAAACTGTGGTCAAGGGTTGGTATTGTCTCAAGTAGATCGGGCTCCGAGCGGCCACGTGACACTACTGAGAGCGAAGACCGCAGCACTCGGCGTACGGCAGTGGCGCATCGTACAAAAATCCGTGCTACAGTTGGTAACACAGTGGCACAACGAACTGTAGGAATTCGGTTACTTTAAGGATAGTTCCGACCAAGGCACCCTGTAGCGCGTATTCCACTGACTCCAAGACAGTGCCGATTGCGACGCCTCAAGTCAGAGATAATTGGAGGATGGAGAGGAGATGTGTTATGTTTTCCGATGAAAGCAGGTTCTGTCTTAGTGCCAGTGATGTCCGTGTGTTGGTCAGAATGACATTAAGCGAAAGCCTGCAACCAAACTGTCTGCGACCTAAGCCCACTGGGCCTTATGGTCTGGGGAGCAATTTCCTAAGACAGGAGGAGCCCTTTTATGGTTATCCCAAAAACACTGACCTCAAATTTGTACATCAGTTTGGTAATTCAACCTATAGTAGGGATATTCATGAAAATCATTCAAGGGGAGTTTTCCAGCAGAATAACGCTCGCCGTTACACCGCTGTAGTAACGCAACGTGCTCTACAGTTACCTTGGCCCTACGAGTCTCCAATGGAACATTGTTTGGATGGAATTGCAACTTTCCATTATTCAAATTGTATTTTCGTTATTATTCATTATTATTCAATCTGTGTTTATTATTATTCTCACTGTGCTTTTATTATTAATGTGCTTGATATATTCATTTATATGCTATATTTAATTTTTATTAAATTTTTATTATTTACAATTTTTATTTTATATGTATTTTGTGTAAAATATTTAGTTTTACTGGCATGTCTCTTATCAACGCCATCTACTGTATTTATCTTTTGCGCGATGGCAACAACTTGTTTGCGTCGACTTGTTTGTGTAATACAATCTCTGTGGAATGTTCATTTACTGTATTGTCCCTCGCTAGGAGAGAATCTCGCCATACAGGCTGCTGGCATTTGTCTAAATCTTTTTACGCTAAATTAAAGTTAAGTTTTTAAAAGCAAGAATCATATTTATATTAGTCCCGTGTGTCGGATATTATCTGGTGCCCCAAGGTGAGGAAAAATCGAACTCTGATTGATTGGAAATATTACAATTTGGACTCTTGTTCCAGCGTAAAATGATTTAGACAAATGCCAGCAGTTTGTTCAGCGAGATTCTCTCCTAGCGAGGTACAATACAGGAACTGAGCATTCCACAGAGATTGTATTACACAAACAAGTTGTTGCCATCGCGCAAAAGATAAATACAATAAATCGCTTTGGTAAAAGACATGGTAGTAAAACTAAATATTTTACACAAAATACATATAAAATAGAAATTGTAAATAATAAAAATTGAATAAAAATTAAATATACAGAATAAAAATGAATTTATTATGCACATTAATAATGAAAATATAGTTTGAATAATAATAAACATACAGTTTGAATAATACGGAAAATACAATTCCATCGGAACAAGCACATATGGAATGCCATGAGACGACAACTCCAGCATCATTCACAGCCAGCACTGACCGTCCCAGTATTGACACAAGAAACACGGAACTCCATACCACAAAGTGACATTCGACACCTGTATGACACAATGCATGCATGCTTGATGGCTTGCATTCCAAATTCTGGAAGTTACACCGGCTGTTAATGTAACAGCATTTCACATTTGGAATGCATTTTCTTGAGATCTTGCATTTAAACATGTTAACTAGACAATTTCAATGTCCAAATTCTATTACTCTACAGTAAATCTTCTTGGTATTGGGATTTTTTCCCATCAGTATACATCAAATGTTCATTTAGCTTTCTATGAAGACTTTGAACAACTATCTTAATGATCTTTGCAATATCTTTAAAGGAATCAATCCTTCAAAACTTACTACGGCACTAAATCTCTAATGAAAAGCACAGGCACTTGTCATAATTCCCTCTCAATCTGAGCAATTCATCGAATACTCATAATCTCTATCTCTTTACTTAGTTACTGCTGATATCTTTAACTAGTAATACCAATTTTCAAATATGCCTCTTCCCAAGGCGAGTTTCTCAAATCACGATATCATAAACAAACCCCAGAGGTTAATTGAAAGAAAAAACGCGTGAAAGTCCTGTACAAAATAATATTTTCCCCACAATTTTGTAAATTATTTCATTGGATTTCTTTCCAAAAAAAAACGCATTAATGGTTATCCTTATTTTTAAGTTGCGTAAAAATATTTAATTTTCCTAACAAATACTTTGAAACTAATTGACTTTTACGAGGACCTTATTTTAAACGACCGAGGGAGCTAAATTAAATCAGACGGTAAAAGCTTTCTCCTGAATAAATGAATCGGAAGAGTAGTTGAAAGTAACTGCCGCCTTCATTAGCTATTAGTAACTTAAAGTAATCCTAAGTAATTAGTAAGAACGGTAACTTTTCTCTCTATCTCCGTACTTCAATTGGATTAAGGAGATTTATCTTAAAGCATCAGCTGAGAAATAAAAATCAAATTTGAGAGAGAGGTAATTCATGCATTTTAAATAGAAAAAGAAAATCAAGTAGCATACTGAGGAATGACTTTGAATTAGCACTTGTCCAAGAGTCTCTATGTTGAATATAAATGTAACGTAATTTACATTAGGAAGTGGAATTTTAACTTAAGTGCATAAATTTCAAATAAGTTTTACTGTATTTTTAATTTAGATAGGATTTTCAGACAAAAATGTATTTAAGCAAGTTCTTCAGGAGTAGAATTTCTAGTTGAGATGCATCCATTACTGTGAACTTAGTTTTGAAGTTTTTTCTGATTTAATTATTTTTAATGCTCCATTTTGGAGTAATTAAATAAATTCTATATTTAATCTTGCAACTTACATTCTTTTACGTTGGCTAACACGCATAATAAGCTAAAAATTGTATTTTAATTAAATTAATGGATTTTTCTTGTTTATGGGCATTGTGTGTATTTGACTTGGATTCTTATTTAAATTTGTTTGAATATCTCACAGTACATTAATCTACTTTACTTGAATCTTAATACCTAGTTTGATGAGCATTGTTCCTGGATTTTTTGTTTGCTCATATATCTAAAAGAAAGAAATAAGTAAAACTTGAAAATGATGTGAAATAAAAACGTTTTTTCCCCTCTATAACTGAAATTACCCCCTACGTATTTTAATATATATGACATAATATTTATTGGACATAGGAAAAAAGTTAATTCGCCTAAGCAAAAATTAGTAATGCAAGAAATATAATGTTCTATATCAAAACATGATTTTTAAAAAATCATAAAACTATAATATGGTAATTGAAAATCCTAATTATTTCTTTTCTGCCTGAAAAAGCAACCTGTTAAAAAATCGAGTATTTAATATACACAGCAATACCAATCATAAACTGGAAATATTTCTTACTCCTGGAGCAGCAATCGCCAACCGATGGTCCGCAGAAAAATTGAGACATTGCTTGTGCTTTTATGAAGATTCAGTTGCGAAAATGTTGAAAAAAAAGTGTTATGGAATACGGATTATAACTTTTTCTTAAATTTTAGCTACTATATTGCTGGATAAACAAAATGCAACACCCTGAAGGAAGCAAGCAAACCATGTGAAATTTTCTTCATGCGTTGGTGGCGATGAACTATGGAAATCATTAGCATTCTAGTGGAGACGCACATCACGGGCTACCGTAGCACCACCCGCAAGCGCTATTAAAAGGAGAACAGATTAGAGATTTGAAGCACGACAATAGTTTTTTCGTGCGCTTATTTGCGTACGCTATTTACCTATGTCTCATGGAAGACATCGAGCGCCTTGACCAAGTTTCTGAATTCGACGAAGGAAGAATAGTAGCCTATAAGGAATGTGGATTATCCTTCAGAGAAATCGGCTAAAGTGTTGGACGAAACCTAGCAATTGTTTTGCGGATCTATCATCACTGAATGCAGGAGGAAATGACGGACCGACGAGTCCAATCGCATTCACCACGTTGCACCACTGTCCTTGATGACAGATGGATAGTGCGCACGGTAGTGATGCTTCGTGGGACCCCGTAACGAACCGTAGCACAACAAATTCGACCTGTTATGCATCATTCGGTGTCCACTCGTACCATTCGACGCCGTTTGCAGCAAAGTGGAATGTCCGCAAGGCATCCATTGCTTCGTTTTCCCTTGACTGGAAATCACAGGACTTTAAGCCACCAATGGTGCGATGAACGGCTGACATGGATAACGTAATGGAGCGGCATTGTGTTGACTGACGAATCCCGCATCTGCCGGCCACATTACGATGGTCGGATTCGAGTTTGGAGACACCGTGATGAGAGGCTACGGAACTGTCGCTTTATGCATCGCCACACTGGTCCTGCACTCGGTATCATGGCTTGTGGGGTAGTATTAGATTGCATTGCCAGTACACTGATCCACCAGCGCTACATCTCTGAGGTGTTGGAGCCCGTGGTCCTCCCATACATTCATCGCTTGCCATCAGCCATATTCCAACAGGATAATGTGCTACCACACGTGCCACGCATTGTTCAAGAATTTTTCTTTGCCCCCCCCCCCAAAAAAAAATCAACAATCAATCAACATCAACATCAACCCATCAGGG
>BMAV01010134.1:322781-354893 GCA_019973955.1 Trichonephila inaurata madagascariensis | reverse complement strand
ATTGATTCCTTGGAATGCTTGTCCTTCCGATTCATTGCTAATCAAAAAAGTGTGGTCCATGCTTGCACAACGACTGGCCCGTTATAAGCCACCCGCTGCTACTCCAGTCAATTTTGGCAATATGTGGAAACCGTATGGAGTGTTATACCCCAAGGATACATCCAAAGCCACTTTGATTCTATGACGAGGCCTTTGGCAGCAGGTATTGCCAACAATAGTGGCTATACTGACTACTGATTTGTCATCATCCATACGTTACAAGATGCTGTTACTTTAATCGTTTGATGTTTGTGTATTTTTAACGAATTTCCGTCTGAGCATAGAGGCTTTTCAGTTACTTTTGCAGGCGTATATAGTGACATTTGAAAGTGAGAGTTGGCAAATATGTTAAGCACATGGTTGGTGACATAACATTTAGATTTATTGTTATTGCTTTGAGTTTCCGGTTTTTTTAGATATTTTTTTTAATTTATTTGTTTTCAAAACTCTGGTCTATCCTTGCTTTTCGTGAAGTTGCTTTTCGGTGATATGGAAATGTAAATAGGGATGTAAATAAGCAGCATTATAATTTCAGTGTACTTCATATAAAGATTAAAAATAGCCGTATAGTTTCTAAATTCATATAAGTGGTCCGCCAATTACAAATTTATACATTTAGTGGTCCATGAAGTTCTAAATGTTGGTGATTACTGTCCTAGAGTAAATCTTTACGCACTGAGTTTATTATACCTACACAGGTAAAACGTGACTCTTTTTTTAACCGAGTATAAAGGTTAACTCATTGGATGTAATCAGAATTAAAAAAAGTAAAAAAAAAAAAAAAAAGGAACGGCCTTTTTTTTCACCACATAATTTTATCGGTCAGCCAACTTTATTTATTAACTTGAAATGCTTATAACTAAGAAACCTCTAATGGTTTTCTAATTCTAATAGCAGATTATGCTGAATTTAATATTGGTTTATTAACACTAGTTACCGATTTTTCTACCATATAAGTTTACATCGTTAGAATCTCTACTAATGGCTTTATACGGCTCAAAGTAGCATTTTTCCATGGTATATTCTACAATATCTTACGTTTATCACCAATATACCTAATATACTTCAAAAGACTTACAAAAACATCTTTCAAATACGTATTGGATTTACAGTTATTTATCTTATCAATCAAAGTTACTTCTAAACATCTTTTTCACAAAAAAGAAAAATTTCATTTTCCGCAAGAAGTAATTCTCGGTTTCATATATCTATCTTTATAAAACCAACAAAAACCATTCACTCCATCATTAAACCTACCATCTTCATCAATGCTGTTCGAACCAGCAAGAAAAACAGAACGAAAAAAAAAAGAGAGAGTTTTGTGTTGATTTAACCCTAAAATTTTTATTTCACCTCTTCTTTTCCAAACCACAATCGATGTCTTCGACCGCTTTAATACTTCCTTCCTTATTCTACTCAAAGTAGGGCCTCTAGCCGAAAATCGAACTTAACTCCTCCACTGCAAGATCTCCCCCTTTAGCGGGCCATCAGAGACGCAGCAAGACTACAGTTTTTTTTGCCAGAACTCAATCAGTGTAAGGAGGGTAAGGGGGGTAGCTAACTAGATTTCCTTATCGTTTCTCCGCCGTCGATTCCGGATCACCACTAATGACTCAGAAGCCCAGATTAGAAAGAGAGAGGAAAAAGAAAAACAAGAATTCTTTTCTTTCAAGAGAAAAATCGACCTTTGCAGTGTTTTAACCACAATGGGTGCTCTTTTCTCACAAACTGCTAAAGCAAAGGGAGAAAAATGGAAATTTCTCTTTCAATTCGTCTGGAAATTATAGAAAAGAAACGCGATTCATTTATTCAACAGACAAAAAGAAGCGTGACTTATTTTTTTAAAAAAAAAAACGTATATATACCCTTCAGAAACTTGAGGCTGTCGTAGAGTTGACTTTAAGTGTTCTCCAGTTTCCTAATTATCTGTGTTGTGTATACGAAATGTCTTGTAAGGAGCTTGAAAAACTATATTTCTGTCCTGAAAGAATATGAGTGCTTGACTGAAATCATTTTGATGTCACGCAATGTCAAATAATTCGAGTTTTTAGATTAGAAATTTTCCAAACTTTCTCATTACTTGTACGACTTGGTGTTTTTAAAAATGTTTTCTTAAATAAAATGTTTATTTTCATCATGAATACAGAGCTATAAGAATTTGA
Organism: Trichonephila inaurata madagascariensis; assembly: GCA_019973955.1. Taxonomy (NCBI): domain Eukaryota; kingdom Metazoa; phylum Arthropoda; class Arachnida; order Araneae; family Nephilidae; genus Trichonephila; species Trichonephila inaurata. Next base: position 352,692 of record BMAV01010134.1, on the reverse strand, counting down.
AAAATTAATGTATTTGCCATCTACATCCTGTCACTTGCTAGGGAATGAAGCACAATTCCCATTTTTTTAAAATAAATTCCATCATTTTATCTCCATGCGATTGCTTTTTTACGCATTCATTATATAATTATGATTTGTTTACTGTCTCAGATTCCACTCGGAATTAAAAAAAAAGCAAATAAATAAAGAAATTATTAAATTTCTTCATATGTAAAATAAATGTTAGTGCATCGAGCATATTTTTGATGTGGTACACAACTGATAGTAAAATGTATTTTTAAATTATTACCTGTAAAAAAGAAATCACAGAAAAATAAGATAGTCTGTAATTTAAATTGAGTAAGTAATTTTCTACCGAAAACAAAGACAGACTCTAGTCTAAAATAATTCCATGAATTTAATAAGTTTTACGCGTGTTGAAATATCACACTTCTGATAGGAGTTGGATATCCTCCTTAATTCTCATGAGCTAGGATCCACGTTTATTTTTATCTTATATTTAATTAAGACAGGTATTTCTCAAAAATGTTTTCCACAACTAACTTTACATGTACAGGACTTTATTACATTTTACGTGTATCAAAATATTCAGAATCATACATCGTACTGAAAACTTGCAACAGGCCACATGCCTTCCTTCTCTTTGATTTTTTTCTTTTTCAAGAGTGGGTGTAAACTACACCATACTTTTACATTCTCTTTCAAAGCGCTCTCTACAGTTCTGGTCTAACACACAGTTCTATAATTATCTTAAGTATTAGCTTAAACTTTACTTTTCATCCATATTTCGTGAGCTTATTTGACATCATAATATCATTGAAAATGCACAAGGTAAGTAAAAAAAATAACCCTTCCTGTTACTATTACATTGGGTGGACACATCGTAATCACTCTAGAATTATTACAGTATAATGTAAAAAATTAGTATGCAGACATATGATCTGATTGTTAAGGTATCCCCGACTACGTTCGGAAACGTAATTTTAAAAAAGCGTACAAATGGATAATTTTCGTGATATTTAGCGTCACTTAGATTAGAATATATGTAAAACATTGTTTTAAGGACATTTTGACAAAAAAAATTATTTAAACACAATATTTTGGCAAAAAATTAACTTAGAATAACCTTTTTTCAAAATGTTCTCCTTTTATAGAAAATGCTTCTGAAATAATAGTATTTTGTATGTGTGTGTGTGTGTGCTTATATAAAGTAAAGACTTCTCCAGAGAGTCTGAACTATTTTTTTAAAGAAATTCACATTATTTTCAGAGTTACAACCCATTGAAATAATTATCGGCGTTTTTTTCTTAAAATTTCTCCCCTCTGTTGTCGTAAAACATGGGTAAACCCACTTCTAAGTTATATATTTCCAAAATTCTAGTTGAGCCTCTGTACAGAGATCTGAGCTATATACAGGCAAAATATTATTATAATAGAAGCATTTTTCACAAAAGGAGAACATTTTGAAAATGGGTTCTATGGGTTTCTATGTTCATTTTTTGTCAAAATATTGTACTTAAATAATTTTTTATTGTAATACTATTCTTAAAACAATTTTATATACATTTTCTAATCTAAAAGACACTAAATATCATAAATATTATCCTTTTATACGCTTTTGCAAAATCACGATTTCGAACGTAGTCAGATACCTTGTGACATAGCCATCCTACGATAGCTATGACGTGTTGGATCCGCGTAAGCTAGAGGTGTGGGATTATCTAAAGGATGAGACATTTTATAATTCTTAATACAACCTTTATTAAGAATAACTTAAATTACTTATATCCAATGAACAACTTTCTTTAAGTGAGAATAAGCCACAAATTAGACCGAATCTTTAAGTCAGATCGCACAACTAGATCACTTATCCTAAGTATAGTTAATTATCTGCCTAATCTAGCTTTCTATATTAAAATATCACCTAGAAAGTAACCCTCCTACCTTGGTTGAAGACTCCTCTATTCTGCTTCTTGTAAATAGGTGTACTCAAGTACTATTACTCTTCCTTATGTATATTATTATCGAAGGTGGGCGTTTCCTTCTTCCTTGTGAGTAGGCCGTCTAACTACTTGTTCCGAACTGTTCCACACTAAGCTTTCTCTAAGATTGCCATCTTCCTCTCACTAAACCTTCTATCCTTTTAAAGTATATTTTATTTGCATTTTTGCTTTGTTTTTCTTCTTGGTATTGGATTGGAAAAGTTTTGCCATTAATCGTGGCCGTCAAAGAACGTAGGAGTTATGTTAGAAGAAGAACGCGAGAGATGTCACAACCTTAAAAAGAGGATGCTTCTGTATGAAGGTATTGGTTTTTCTTGTGAGCAGGAAAAAGAGTATAGAATTGGAGAATAAAGAGACGGATGTGATTCGAAGAAGGCTTCAAGATGCTATGTCGTGTGTATTTGTAAATATTATTGCGGGTTAAAAAAATTAATGCATGGTTATTCCGGTACATAAAATCTATGTTTTCAATTAGAACGACATAAGATTGTAACAATGTGTTTCAACTACATTAAATTGTTTTTTTAAACATGTGTGTAAAAAGCAGGGCTTCGAACCGTTATTTTTTTCGTTCCAGTTTTCATTCCGGTTTAACTAAATATATATATATATATATATATCAGTGGCACACACAAGGGGAGTGTCCTAGAGGGCCGGAAATCTCCCGTAGCCCTTGAATTTTTTTTCGATTGGTTATAATCTTACGTATATATTACGTAAAATTTAATTCTGCATTTGTTATTAATAATTAATTTTATTAATTAATGCTCTAATTATTTATTCAATAGTTAATTTTGTATTGTTTTTGTTCCCGAAAATCGACAAAATCGAAAGAATATGTTAGGCGGCTTATTGGAACATGATACCAAAATGGTGGACTTTCGACCCTGGTTCCCCCCCCCCACCCCTTGAAAAATTTTTGTGTGCGCTACTGATATATATCGGTTCAGTTCCGGTTTTCGTGCCATCAAGTAAAAGTACTAGTGAACATCAAAACAGGAAATCGAGAAGAAATTTACAAGTAATGATGATAATTATATGGTTAACGTTATGTTAGAAAATATTGGTAAGTTGGTTAGAGTAACAAAATGTCTGAAGATATATCGAACCGAAATACACCGAAATTTTCTTCCGTTCGGTTCCTGTTTTCATTCCGACCAAAATAACGGGTTTTTTTCGGTTTTCGGTTCAGTTCCGGTTCGAAGCCCTGGAAAAGAGAATTTCAATTCTTAACGGGGTTTAAAAGTAATTCATAATTGTTAACTGCTAAAAACGGATTACAACTATATTAAAAGAAATGTTTCGTAGACTGTATTTGAGGAATAACTCTACCAAAAACACAACTACAAAGTTTTTTTAAAGTACATTAACTAGAGGACTAAAGTAAACCCTAAAAAAATCAAGTAGTTTTTTATTAAGAATATTTCTTTGTTCAAGTAATGGGAGAAAGAATCATTATACTTAAAGCTCTTGATTTTCTTAATGAAGAGGTAGTTATTTTAATTCAAACTTCTAGAAAAGATCTAATTTTCTACAAAACAAAAGGTTTGTAAGTAATGTATCCATTCAAAAAAATGTAACGCTCATCTGCAGCGTAAACGTTGTAATGCAACCATTTATGCATTACCTCTCTCGAATTTGATTTCATTTTGCAGCAGCTAGCATCATTAACTATATAATAGATTAAACAATGGATTATGACCATGAATAGAATTTATGATCTGAAAAAATGATTCAAAAAAAGAGGAAAGCATTTTGCTTTTTTTTACTTAAAACTCGGCATTCTGCTTCTTTTTTTTTAATTTCTGCTCTTCGTTTTTCTTCATTATTTTCTTAATGATATTTTCTTAAGTTCCATTCATGGCTGTTTTAAAAAGAAGTTAAAAGCTTAATTATTTTTAAAGGTTAATGATATAAAAATAGCAAGAATAAAATATTCTACGCTTTTTCACGCTCTTAAAAACGGAAAAGGTTGATTTTAAAATTACTTTTTCTCCACGCCAACGCACATCCTTAAAAACCTGCACTCAAGCTATTCATGAAATTATTTTTTTAATTTAAATTTTGCTTAAAGTGTGTAAGAAAAAAATATTTGTTGATAATACAAAATTCAATTGAGCTAATTTTCTTATAAGTACTGTAAATGAACTATTCTAGTATTCAAAAACATTTTCCGAAGTGGAAAGATATATTTGCATAAAAAATTACATACATACAATGAAGCAAATTAGGATAAACTAAAATAATTTTAAAAAGGTAGTAATATTTTTTAACATCATAATATACTTCACTTTTGTGTAACATATAAATAGCAGATTCTTCTGTCCGTTTATTATCAATTATATTTTTCTTAAAATTTAAGATTCCATTTATACAGCCTTTATTTCCACAAAACACTTTTTTACTATTTATTATTATTACTTGTATTATTACTATTATTATTATATCATAATTTTATATATTTCAATCCTGTTGAAAGGATTTTCTTAAATTCATCTTGGTCCTGAACCCGCGAAGACATCGCGGTACTTTTAATTCCTTCTATTTGCCCTTTATATACCATATTACTGCCCTTTATTACTGTAATAATTGTATTCCAGTGGAGTACAAAAACTATTTTCATGGGAGAGGTTACTTTTTAAAAAAAAACGCTGACGAAACACCGAGACGTATTCTTCTGTAGCATAAAAAGAATATTAACCCCTTCCCCTGCAAAATAAGTTTTTGGGTCCCTAGCCATACTTGGCATCAGTCAGGCTTTGGGGCCCTTAGAATCAATGGCGTAATGTACACCCCTGTAACCCCTGCATTGCAGGGGGCAGGGACTCTAGGGGACCCAAACTTGACTGACTCTAAGGACGTATTTGGGTTTGGGGCCCAAAATATGAGTTTGCAGGGGGGCCCAAATATTCTCCGTTACCCACTGCTTAGAATACTGCCCCCCCCCCCCTCCACGATGCGAGGGTTGCGGGGGTATACGTTACGCCACTGGTAATCTTTATGATAAAAATTAAAAATCTGTTTGTCTACACAGGAAGGGTATGAATCCCGAAATTCCACTCGTGTGTACGCCACTGCTGCCATCTTAGTTCTCGAAAAAGGCTAAGTCGTAAAATTTTTATATAATGAGAGCTATAACGTAATATTCCATTATTTATCAGTTTTCGTCCATTGGTTAACCCTTTATAATGCCGCGAGAAGTACACTTCCCTCTAACTTCATTCTTTAAAAAATTTACATATATGTCAATGGGAAGCTATTTTCCCATCTATGATTTGAGCTGCACAAAAATTGACTTCTAGATTTTCAAGTCGTAAATGTAAAGGACGACCTTTAAATTCTGTTACTTTCATGCTGATTTACTTTCTTATTGACTTATTTAAACAAGCAATATAAAAAAAAAAATAAAGTCAATTCCTACTTAGGTCAACAAAGAAACATTTTATTTTAGTTACTTTTTATTAAATAATTACAATTAATATAAATATGTTTATACATATGACAGAATCACAATATTAAATGGCAAAAAATTTACCTTAAAACCAGTGTAAAAGGAATGCTGACGTCTAACTAGCATATGACTGTTCAAGTTAAATTAAATCATCACAAATTTATTTAACAAAAGCTGTTTTATCCAATGGTGCTGCCATCTAGAGGAATAATATCGAGTGGAAATATATCTCTTAAGGCGACTTGGTACCCTTAGAGCTACTTTCTTTTTTTATGTATTAAAAAAATTTATTTTAGCATTTTATATAATGTTTCTATTCAAGAAAATGATATAAGATGAAATGTTTCACATACTATTCACACAATTTTAAAAATTAAAATTTTTTGAAGCAAATTTGGAAAATTTTAAAATTTTACTCCTTTTGTAATTATTAATTGTTGACTCTGAAATTTTTTTGTAATATACTTATGGATGTTATAAACATCTTTAGGGATCGGTTTTACAATAACTTAATTCGTTTTTGAGAAAAAAAATAAAATGTTGATATGCATGCTAAAAATCAACGAAAATGCCAATATCTCTTACATTTTAATTTTTTTTTTTTTAAAGTATTCAGTTTACAGCAAAACGGATCCCTAATTTTGTTACATGCTTCCTATGCAACACACAGGAAAAAATGGAAGTGATTGGTAAATAGTTGTGGAAGGAGTAGCATTTTGAATGCACTAATGTTTCGAGAAACACAAACTGAGAAAAACCACTTTAAAGCTTATAATTCTGAAAAAAAAATTATAATAAGCTTAAATAAACTTAAAATACCACTTTAAGATATTAGTTATATATTTTTCTTTAAAATAAAATTGCATTTTCGTATTTTTTTCAACCCATACATTTTTATAAATGATCAATTTTAAGAAGGTATTAATTGCACAAGAAAATTCAAGAAAAATGTTAAAAAAGATTTTTTTTCTGTCACGATAGAAAGTTTACTTTTTTTCTTCACATATTATTGAAGTATTACATTTGTATGAAAAACATATCAGGAATAAGAACTGAAATTATGAAATTATTAATATAAAATGCCTTAATTCTCAAAAATTTGACATGCACACATTTCACAAAGAAGAAAAAATACATTATTGCATTGCCTCTGAAATATTCTGCTTTATATATTACACATTCTTTTTTATAGTTATTATTTCTCTATATAAAATAAATTTTTTATCATAACGCTTTTTTTAGCCTTTTTTTCTAAAAAGGGGGCGTGGCCGAATTGCCTAATTTGTTTTCAAATGAAGTTTTATCAATTTTTAACTTTCCGATTCACACAAATGATATATCAATTGAAAGATAATAATTCAAAGAATAAGATTAAATAAAAATAAAAAAAGATAGATTCGGTCATTTTTGGGATACCAAGTCCTCTTAAAAAATTAATTAATTTAATTTAATTAATGAATTAATATTTGAAAAAACTGTATTAACATCAATTGTCATCCACTACAAATTTTAAAAAAATGTGCTTGAACTTTTTTTTAAGAATAAAAAGTATTTTATTAACGAGTGAAAATTTTAACAAGATATATAAATAAATATATATAGGGAGAGTGAGTAGGAATTGAAAAGGGGAGCTCCATTTCTTTCTGGGAGCCTTCTCTATATGCATGGTGGAAAGTTCAGATTTAATGGTGCAGGATATGTAATGCTTTATACTCCGCAAAGACAAAGGACAAGTTAAAATATAACAATTAAAAAAAAGTTAAGATATAGTACAAATTGAAATAAAATATAAATTTCTGAAAAATCGCAAAGCCAAAAGAATTATTCTTAATTTATATTTCTTGGGGCTTATTTATTTATTACATTCTAGTTGAGTAAAGGAAAACAAATGAGGCGCTTTTGTGTAAACGTGGTAAATTAATGTTTAAAATCAACGTCAATAGAAATTATTTGATAAAGTATATTCGATACCATAATTCCAATGGAAAAAATAAATCACATAAAATGACTGGAAGGTTTCCAATCAAACATTTATAAAATAAATTTTTATTGAATTCGGCTATGTTCAAAGTTTTCGTAATTTAATTTTGTTTGTACTTTCCAAAAGAAAAATAGGAAATTGAAAAGATAAATTTTCATCATATTTTCAAACAAAAATATTTTTTTAAAGAAGGAAAAAGGTCCGTTAGTTTAAGCCTCTCAAACACACAAAAGAGACTAAAAATTCTAGTAATGTTTACATTCTTTACAAAGTTAATATTGCTCCAAATCTTATGTTCCTTCTGTATTATTTGAATTAATTTTGTATTTACTCTTTATTTTTTTGTATAAATAATATTTGCGGTAACATTAATCAATAATTTTATTTTAAGGCAATTTCATTTCATTTAGAATTTGTACCAATCAAGCTTAATAAAATTAAATACAGATTTCAACGATATAAATATATTATTAAAAAGAATACATAATGTTTATCAAAGAAATTTTAAGAACTGAGCTTTAAAATTTAAAAACATAAAATTAGTTCATTGTTTTACTTAGATTTTTATATGATATCTTGCAAATTTTTGTTGACTTTTACATGCAATTTTTTTAATAAAATTTAATACCGTGATAAAAATACAAATTTAAAAATATTTTTATATTGCTAAGAATAGAATGAACATTTATTATTTTCAAATTAAACAAAATATTGTTTAATTTTTTTTTCTTATTTAAAAAAAAAAATTAAACTCTTTCTTATTTTTAACTCAGATTTTATTTTGTTTTATTTTTTATTACTTTATTGTAAATATATCTATTTAGAAAAGTTCTTTATATTTTTAAGCTTCAGATATTTAACATAAAAGAAGAATACTTCCATAAATTTAGTTTTTAAAATCAGCAAAAATAGTAAATATAAATAGCATTATTTGAGTGAATTATAGTTTTAAAATAAATATTTACATTTATTGCAATATTAAAAATAAGATGGCGCCAGGAGTATTAACCAGAACACTCCATTTTAATTCGCTACATATCGTGCTTTCTACTACACATGGCAAAAATCGCGTAGAAATATACATCTTAACGTTTCTTACCAAATATATATATATACATATATATATATTATTATTAATTTTTATTTGTTATTTAGGGAAAACAGAGATGGCCTTTACCAAATATATCTCATCACTGAATCTTAAGGTAAAATTATTCATAGCCCAACAAATTTACAACTCAATAACCATATCCGAATTTCTATTTTTGTTCTTTAAAATATTCCATTAAAATGAATTTTTATAAAAATGACGAAATGATTTTGTAATGTTATAAATATTTATAAAGTATTCAGGAAATTTTCCAAATAATAGATTTGCTTTTTTTACGATATGATTTGAATTACATACTTTTTTAACGGAGATAGATAGACTGGCCCAAAAAATTAGAAAACTCCACGTAAAAAAATTTATATGATTTAATTAATTTTCTTTAAACCTTAAAAAGGCAACAATTTCGTGGAAATTTTCTTTCTTCATTGCTCTTTAAATAATACATCCATGATTTGTTTTCACAACTGAATGGAAATGAGTAAACACATAGCAAAAACATTAATAAACACAGAATTTCACCCAACAATGTAAAGCTGCCAATGTTTATTTCACAAATTATAATTCATAAAAAAATAATTACGAGCAAAAAAAAACATATTTTTAAAATTTTTTTTTTTTTTTTTTTTTTGTAAACGGTAAAGAAATAAATCATTCAAAGTAGCATAGACTTTGGAGTGTTCCGTAAATTCATGTAAGTTTTTGATAATATACCCAAATGTGTTTACGCTTCATTTGTAGATAATTGCAAAATCTTATTTATGTTAAGCTATTGCTCTTAAATTATCCCGTCCTACTGAAAAAAGGTTTTTTTTTTTCTTTCGATGAAGAATAATTACTCACATCATAATCTTGTGTGTATTAATAAATGAATTTATTATCTTCAATATTTTTTTTTCTTTTATAAATATTGTTGCGTAATAATTAAATTTACTTTTTGCCACTACAGTACACACTTCTTATCGACCATTTTTCCATCAACTACATTATCAAATGCAGTATGAAGTAAGTCAATTACTTAATGTTCAGCAATTAGTGTAATTAAATTATATATTATCACTTGATTAAAGACTATCAGAAACAGCTGGTTTAAATTATTATAGTGCAAGAACAACATTACTCACTATGAAGACATACGTAATACTTAGAACAATTTAGCGAATTAAAAATGTATTTTCTAGATTTAAAGTATTTCTAAGAACAACATTTATTGATAAAATACATTGATAAAAAATTTATCAATGTACAACCATTGATTTATCATATTGATAAAATATTTATCAATATACAATTATTGATTTATCATATTGATAAAATATTTATCAATATACAATTATTGATTTATCATATTGGTAAAACATTTATAAATATACAATTATTGTTGTTGTTGCTCATGCCACCTGTCTCTCTGACATAGTCAGATCAAGGCCACGAAATTCATCGATACAATTATTGATTTATATTGATACAATATTTATCAATATGATGGAAAAAATAAGTTTTTGTGAATAGTTTAAATATATTTGTTAACAAAATAGAATCCTTTACTAGCCGGCCTTATCAAAATGATGCTTTAGAATTCATTAAACTGCTTAAGGTTGATTTAGATGTGTTTTCTGAAAGGATTTATAACACCAAAACCTATAAAATGAGGCTTTTATTAAATATATATTAAATTTTTCAGCTTCCGTGCAAAAATATCATACTTCGATATTCTATTTTGTTACAGACCACAATCAAATATTCGAATTCTACGAATTTCTATGAGATTTTGAAATGCAAACAAATTTATGAAAACGATTTTGCATACTTCTTAAGGTTATTTGACAAAGTTTCTAAAACTCTAAAAGTCTTACATTTTTAAAGCCATCTTGCTATAATATTTCGTACTGTAATATATAACCATTATTTATAAAATCGATATCTCCTATCAGAAGGTATTTTATGTTTACTTTTAGAACATTGACTCTTCCATTTTATTTCATGAAATATTATAACCTAAATGTGCATATTTTTCAGACAAACACATTACAGGAGATAAATTCTTTAAATTTTACAAATATACTTCTAAAATATTTTCCAAAAGGAATGCGATATGAAGAAATATATTTAAGAATATAGTCTGAATATATATGGTAGAATTCGATACTTTTCGGGAGTGAAAACCAAACCAGCACTTCTTTGCTGAAAACGGTCGATATTGACCTTAAAAGGTCACCAAGGTATCGATAAATATTTGGTAAACGAAATAATAAAAGTCGAGGTGGAAAGACGTTTAATATAAGACAGGAAGCACTTTTTTCCCCGTTTTGGGACCGTTTCTGGTTGAAAGAGTAAAATAAATTGCTTATAGCAAAAGGGTTAGCTCTTTCGATGAAATCCAGAAAAAACTCTTTAGCAAGAGTATAGTTGGTTAGGAATTCAAATAAAATATACATATTTAACTTAAAATATGTTTCTTCATGAAATGTGTCTATAAAATATTTTCTTTTAAAAAATAGATTGCATTGAAAATAAAGAAACTTTTTGAGACGTATAAGAATGAATTTTAGTGTTCAGATTGACCAATAAGCAAAGTAAACACTTGCTTAGTGCATTGCTTGTAAATGAAATCACAGCTCGCAAATGAAAAATACCTCAAGAGATCGTATCGAAAAAAAATTCTAGCAGAATCTAGTATCACACTCATGGAATTTTAAATTCCATAAGCGAAAATTTGTTTCATTGGCACACAACCAGCAATATGCTGAGGGTATTCGAACATAACTACATGTTCAATATAAACACTATTTTTTCATGAAATTTTTAAAGAAACTTATGATTATTTTAAGATAATATTTTTAAACCTAAAATTAATAAAATATGAAATAATAAATATGAAAAGAAAATAGTTGTTCACGCATTGATTCCGAATTAGATCAGAAACTATTTACATGCGTAGTTTATAAAAAGATGTTTACAGATCACGATATTCTGATTTTGAAACATTAATGCGGTTCATTACTGACTCTAAAGCCAAATTAGGAAAAAGAAATTGCAAAAGTTGAAGGAGTGCAGGCATTTGCAATATTTCTTTCATATGCATCTGGCTGTTTTAGTAATTTTTGGCTTGTAGATTAAATTCGGTGAAGAAATAAAGGCAACATAGATGGTCAGGACGGATTTAATTCTCGCACGATTTAAGCAAAAACAAAAGGTATTTTTCAAAGTGAAACCTTTGGAGGAGAATTTGAAAGGGCTGAGGAGATTTTACTGCTTGTGGAGTGAGTGAGTAAACATTAGCGCCACACTATTCAGCTACACGAGGGCTTTTGGAAACGGAAACCGTTATTTTGAACCATGATCAAGTGACGAGGACGACACATGAGAAACCGATACAACACCCTCTCCTAACTGCCATGCCATACCAAAGGGAAGGGCGTTTAAGCCTAGACATATTTAACTCGTATCAGCCCTCTCTACAGTCGGGTCTTCAGCGGTACTAGACTGGAACTCATGAAACGGCAGGCACAAGTCCGTTACCTTGACCACAAAGCTACCACGGTCACTTCCTCCTCCGACTTTCGTCTCCTGTAAAATGAATCGCGTACTATAGCAAGAGGGGCTTATTTTCAAAAATGTCGTTGTAATCAACGTATGTTTCAGCAAGACAATACTACTATTCATTCCAGAAGTAGCACCAAATAGTGATTAGTTGTTGCTAAAAATTGGATTTACTAGACTTGTCACTCAGTCACCCAGAATTAAGCCCCTTGAAAAATGTTTGGGAACTTCTAGCTCATCTAATATACTAGAGGGAGGTGCAACTTTTTTGGGATAAGTGCCACTATCTGATAAAATAAAAACTATGCGTGTCATTTCTAACTTTTCCAACAAACGAAAAAAAGATGAAAAGGTGAAAAACTGTTATTTATAAACTTATCATTATGGAATTTTTACGCAAATAGCGTATTTTTTAATGCAAGTGTAAGTAGTGGGAATTAAAAAATAATATAATAAAAATAAGACAAAAGTAGAAATTCTTAGATTTCGTTACTAATTATCTTTTTACCGGTTCAATCAGTTAAGTTAGGAATAAAGTAAAAATGAATAACTTGAAACATTTAATTCTAAACAATTATCAAACAGTCAATACTTAATGTGTAGTTTTTGAGTTTAAACCTTTTTTTTTTTTACCAAGCTTTCAATTTTTGGATTAATTCTTGAAGATGCAAACAAATTAGGCTGTTTTAGGTGCAAATCAGCTAATTTTGAGGGATATTCTGATTTTTTAAAAACTATTTATAATAGAAACCATTTATTTACACAAACGTATGTTGATCTAACTTCTGGAGTGAGGGGGGGGGTTGTCTTGTCTAAGGTTTAAGGCAGCCGCATTTCAATAAAACTGTAAAAAAAATATTTATTATTGTCTTTTCAAACTTTTAAATTTTTCAATAAGTCTTCTTGTGCCACTGTTACAACTCTGCCGTGCCATATTGTGGTACGCGTGCCGTGGGTTGGCCACCCCTGAAAGAGGCATTCGGGTACTGTATAAAACAATTTAGAATCATCTAAACTTAAAAGGTAAAAACTTTCACGCAGAAATTTAAACTTAATCCTTTTAAAATAAACGTTGTTTCTTTTCAAATTACGGTTACATTAATTTTGATGTTATGCAATGATATTAAATTTCACGCACAAAATTTTTAGTGAATTGGGAATGTATATTGTAATAGAATATTAACACTAAGGAATTGTAAAATAAATATGCATTGCAACATAATAAGAAAATATCAGGAATCCAGAAACTTAACATTCTCGTATAATATAATTTAACATTTTATCAGCATTTAAAATTAGGTTCACTTTCCTCGACATCAGCAATATCAAGTCAAAAAATACAATTTGTAATAATTATATTTAACTTTTTTCATTTATCTTCAAGTTCCTGCAATCATAATCACTTTTTATCGGTATTTGGACCCAATAGAAAGCTTAACATTGATTTTCCAATTGTGTTTTTGTATTACTAACTACAAGATTAATGAGAAAATACAAGGTTAGAAATATACAAATACATCATTTGCTGAAAAAATAATTAATCATTAATGATCATTAATAATGTATTTACTGCATCACGAAACTATTTTTATCTGATGCGGTATAAGTAGAAGCGTAATTTCCTTTCATGTAATATTATTTTTTCAAAGCACTATCTCATACAAGATCTTGAATTTTGTTATCTCACGTAAAAATCTTTATTTATTACATAATACACAAGAATCTATGTTGCTTCACTTACGTTCCAAGTCTATTCGAATATTTATATGAAGAGATTTTATACATACAAATTATACGAAAGCATGTTAAAGATAGAATACTCAAGATTATAATTATTAATTCATAATGGAAGGTAATATTAAATTTTTCAAGTTATGGTTACTGACTTCATTGAGAATTGTGATTTTGAAAAAGTGTATAAATGAAGATTTTTTTAATAATTTTTGTCATACATAAAAAATTGTTTAAAAATATTATTACCAAAAAAAATTACTTAAATACAATGTTTTGACAAAAAAAAAGTGTATGATATGTTTTCAAAATATTTCTCTTTTATAAAAAATGCTTGTATAATAATAATATTTTGCCTATATATAACTAAGACTTCTCTACAAAGTCGGAACAAGGATTTTTGAAAACTTCACATTATTTTTAGAGTGACGATCAATTAACATAAAAAAACGATATCTTTTGTTAAAATTTGTCTAACCTGATACACTAAAATAGGAATAAATTCCACTTGTAAATTGCATGCTTCAAAAATCTTAATTCAATCCAGTTGTAGAAGTCCTTACTATATATAGGCGAAATAGTATTATTATAAGAGCATTCTTCTGAAAAGGAGAATGTTTTGAAAATATTGTTATTCTTTCTTCATTTTTTCCCCAAAAAATTGCATTTAAATAAAAAAACTTTTGTTATAATATGCTTAAAAAATTATATATATATATATATATATATATATATATATATTGTTACGTTTATCGGGATTCGAGGATTTAATGCAAAAGAGTCACAATGAAACATAACAGTTCTTTAAAAGCGATGCGAATTTATTATCGGAAATCCAATTCTTTAAATACAGGATTATGCAGCAATATTCACAGAGTAAATCTCCGAAGATCTTCACACCTTCAACAACAATCAAACACAATTACCAGTGTTTAAAAATACAAGTATGTAAGAGATTATTCACAAGCACAGCCGAGCAAATCAGTTATCAAAACAATGCTCACTAATTGCTGGTTGAATCAAGACTGACTCGTTGCGGCTAGTTCCGCTCTATTTATAGATCCGGTGGAAACTTAAAGAAAAATCCACACGCGTCATAGAGTGTGAAATTATTGGAGAAATCCACTAATTTCTAGAAGAATCCAGAGAGTCCCAAACTCGCCAACATGGTTGCCAATGACGCCGAAATGGTCGCCAAAGTCGCCAACTTGGTCGTTAAATTTTATGCCAACCTTGCTCTATCGCCAAGATTTCGCCAAATTCTCATTGAATCGCCCCTATAGCGTAAGGAGCGGCATTGCTTATGAATATTACAATTTTAGCATAAAATAAATATAACATAGAGTAATACAAAATGCATTACACATCCAAATACAAGAAGAAATTTTAACAAAAACAAAGAAAAAAAATGCCAATTGTTATTTCAATCAGTAGTAGCTCAAAAAATAATGTAATTTTTTTCAAAAACCCTTGTTCAGACTCTGTAAAGTTGTCTGAGCTATATATAGGAAAAATTTTATTATTGTAGAAGTATTTTTTATAAAAGGAGAATGTTTTGAAAATAGGTGATGCTAGGTTCATTTTTTGCCAAAAATATTACACTTCAATAATTTTTTATTGTAATAATATTCCTCTAAAGAAACTTTATACGTGTATTCTAATCTAAATGACACTAAATATTAAAAAAAATTCGTTTGCACGCTTTTGCACAAAACCATAGTTCCAAACGTGTAGTCGTATACCTTAAACAGCAATAAGTTCGAATTCAAATATTTAACATGTAGTCTTTAAGTACTGAAGCAACTCAAATCACAGCATCCTCTGTGAAACACAGTTTTGCTCATGAATCCTGATTAGTCTCAGATGTCAAACCTCAATCTCTTGATTAAATGCAGATTCAATTATGTTGTCATCCTATGTTGAATTCTCTTGTAGTTCAGTAATCTAATTTTGTTCCGAGTACTTTGATCAAGTCTGATTGCTGCAATCTTGAATTGCAATTTAGGATAAAATTACAGCCCTGTACTTAAGATACAAATTCCGCTTTAATTGAAGAACTTAATTGAATTTAAAATAGCTTAGTGGCTAAAATTACACTTTGTCAGAATTATAGCTTCAGTAGTGTATTGAGAAGTCAAAGAATTCAAGCTGCAAATATCTTCTTCTTATACGTATATGTTTAAATGTTTATAATACCGTAGCATCAGTATTTTTTATACTTTAAATTCTATTATTTTAATTTCTAATACATCCTTTATAAAATTGTATGTCTGGTTATCTTGTAATTTCAATTTTTTTTTCAGTTTTGATATATTGTTGATTATTCATCTCTCTTTAGTAGAGAATTTTGACTTAATATATATATGCGAGCGCGCGCTTAATTGTAATCTTATCTTTGCAATCCAAAGTTTATATTAACTCTGTAAAATTTATACCCATAATAATTTGAACTAATGTCATAAATTATGAGTTTTGATTATGTTCAAATTATTTTCAAAATTTACAATATTTTTTTCACTAAAACTGACAGTTTCATTTTTATTATTTCATGAGTATTCCATATCTATCATAATGATAATATCGATTTTAAGAGAATGTGGCGACACCTGTAGTTTATACGAAGCACTAAAAATGGCATTATTTTAAAGTATTTAATTTAACAAAGTTGAAAACAGTAAAAATAGCTTTGATAAAAATTTTTAGAAGTTTGAAAGTTAATGATAGCAGTTCGGAAGAATTACTATTAAAGGAGTTTAAACTGGAATGCCAATTTCGAATCAAAATTTCTAAGCGTAATTCTTAATAAATTTATGTATCAAATTTTACTGAGTTGATTGCTTTAAATGTGTTATTGGTGCAAAAAATAACCGGCTGTACGACATTTCAATTAATTATATTTGACAAAAATAAAATATAGCTTTTTTTCTCTGTGTGATTAAGGAACATACTTTCAGAAGCTATTATTTAAACTAGAATTCATTTGATTCTTATGTAACCCAAAATTTGGGATTAGATGTTACATCATAAAATTCAGTTGATTAATTTAATATAGTTTCAAAGTAACACCCAATTTGATTTGTTTATTTTCCTCAATAGATAATTTACATATCACCAGTATTAAACACATAAAATTAATTTAAAAAACAAAAACAAAATTACACCAAAAGATTAATACAATTTTGTATGAACCCTTTAACTATTAAGTTACTTTGATGATTTGGGTACATAAATTGTCAAATATCTTAATTGTAAAAATCAAATGTTTAGAACAAAATAAAATATTCTTAGAAGTTAAAAATTGATGTTTTGAATTACTTGTACAAAATTTTTTAGTTTTATAGCAATTGCACATGCGCTGGAAGTGGCTGCTCCCCAACGTTGCAGTGGTAAAGTTCGCTTCTAGAGGAGCCTCATTTTCTATAAAATAAAATAAGAATAAAAATATATAAAAATGAATACCTTTTAGTAGTTTAATAATTCAGTTATGTGTGGTATAACTATTAACACTTTTCTAAACACAGACCAAATTCGCCATTATTAAAACAGAATTTAGTTTCCTTCCTTACCGTTTTTTCCATTCGCATCCTATTTATTTTAAACAAAAAACTTTGCAGTGTTTTATAAGCTGACGTTTTGCAAGAGCAGGAGGAATATGGAATATAAAATGGCACACATTAAGACGGGGCCGGGTTATCTCTACTGTAGGTGGTGCTCCAGGATTCTTTTGTCCAGAAACTGTATCATCATATTTATGTAAAAGCTTTTCTACAATTTGTTCAAAATTTTAAAAAGGTAACACGTTTTCCAACTTCGTTTTCATAAAGCAAAAATGAGTTCCAAAGTACCTTGTGTCTAGTAATTGTAAAAATATCTTTATATATTTTTTTCTGGCATTTTCAGGTTATTGGATGAAAGGATATTTCCTGATCCCAGCGACTAATACCACCCCAAAAAAAATTACCCCTTATAAGACTCGGGAGTGACATTTTGGAACACTATATCCAAGCTCGAGATAATGTCAATCATGACAGTTAAAAGGTTAATAAAAATAAAAACGAAAGATAACCTATGACAACGAAAGTAAAATTTGATGAAGAAATACCAACACGTTCTATATTTATAAATATTTAATATAAATGCGCATAAGTTCGGAAATAAAAGACAGAGAGGAAAACTAATGCATTAAAATACTTCAATACAAATAGACCCTAGCTATCTTAAAGGTGTTTTATTCATATTTACCAAAACCGGTAAAACCCATAAAAAAGACTACTAGGTTATATAACTTAACTATGTCTCATCTTAAAAAGGCATTTCATGATAAAAAGAATCAAAACGGCAACTCATATGAAGCAAGTAAATTCGCAAAAATTTTAGCATTGATGGATGATAGTCCCATCCAGAAATTTTTCTGTATCTCTTTACGACTTACTGTTAGACAACGTCAATCACATTCTCATATCCTGTTGCGTGTATCAGAGGCTATGGACTGTTTTATTGCTGATTCTAACAAAAAACATTCAAATAATATTTTTTTTTTTTTTTTTGAATTTCCTCTAAAAAAAACTAGCAATATCCGTTGTGATCATCTTCATTTTTTTACCGAAGGCTTAGAAAAATCTGTCTGGGGATTGTAGTGACCTTTTAACCATTCTGAGAATATGATGTTCCAGTGAACACCCAACACATCAATCAACAGTTTTGGCTCGCACAAGTAAACACACTGCTCCATCAAAGTCAAGAATCTTCTGTTTACTTAATTTTTACTGAAATGTTCAGTAATTATATTTAGCAATTTTCGGAAAGTTAACTTTCAAAGAAAAAGTAATTTCTTTTTACCGAATTATAACCCTTCAAAGTTCACTACATATTCCCTTTGAAAAATTAACAAGATAATTTCAAAAATGACTATTAGATATGAAGGTGATCACAATTATACAAAGAAAAAAAATTAGCATTTTTCAATTTCGAGAAATTTATGGTTTCACTGTGAAACCAGTGTGAACAGTAACGGTCTATTTTTCCTAATCAAAATGACCAATCCAAAAGATTACTCAGAAAAAAAAAAATCTAATATTTTATGACCATAAAACTTTTATATGTTAACGAAACTAATTAAGCAAAAATAATTTTAAAAGTTTCTAATTATTTTTTTTTTAAATTTTCTGTATTTTTAAAATTTTCAATACAAATTTGGATATAAAATTACATATATTTTACATTACGTACTAAAAATAATTTATATTTCTTAATAAAAAATTACTGATACATATAAATTTTCCATCCGTAACTATGAGGAGACAATATTTAAATCTAATGTAAACACAGAGTCACATTTAGGCATGTTCAGCTGCATTGAGTGGCAGAATTTTAGTGTGCAGATACATATATTTAAATATAAAAATTTCTCACTATAATTTTAAAGTAAATAAATATTTTGCTAAACATGCAATAAACAAAAAGTGCTTCAGAAAGTCAGCTGCTGAGAGAATTTTCGCATTAGAACGATCGCTAAGAGACTTGCAATACCGCCTCTTAATGGAGTTAGGTTTCGCAGTGAAACCATAGATTTTAATTTCATTTTTCTAATCTTCTGTTTACTTATCAAAATGATTGAAAGTTGTAATTAATAACTAGAAATATTCATGGTAAGATCGCATGCTATAAATTAAAATAACTATTTTTTCAACAATTTTAGAGCTAATGGAATTTACTTAATATAAAGAGACGCGTCAATATTTTTCTATGTAGGAGGTCTCAATCGTTAAATATAGCCGTTGTGCTGTCATTTATTGCTAGGAAAAAGAATAAAAATTTAAAAACAGCTCTTGTTAGGATAAAAAAAATTTAATTTGATTTTTTTTTAAATGTTTAATGTGTGGTTTCGGTGTGAAACCAATGGACGTCAAAGGGGGTTAAAAGAAAAACAAATTTCACAGAATTCTACTTTCTTGAGACAGTTAATTACGATACACCTTTAAATTTCAGACATCCAAGTACATTTTATTTGTGTGGACAAACCGGTAAAGCAAAAATATCATTTTGGAAAATGTATTTTTGGAAATTTTACGAGTTGCGGTAAATGGTAATAAAAATATTAAGTTCGGAAAAGTTTTCGCTGTAAAAAAAATAATTGTTATTGCTTCTCTTTATTTAAATATGTGAATTCGCTGGTTATAACTTTCATTTCTTTCCAATAAGTTTCCCAATTTCAAATACAATTTGTTTTGGAGCCGATAAAACTTATGAAATGCAATAAAAGTTAATTAAATTCGGATAATTTCTCTTTTCAGTAAAAGCTGTTTTTGAATTTATGAAGAGTTAACTATATTGAGGAGTGAATTTCTCAATCAGTACGTCTAGTTAAACTATACACTGTAAAATGTTTGTATGTCTTAAAAGTTTTTCTAAGATTATTAATTTTTTTTTTATTTAAGTGCTGGAACGAAGTCTAATAATTAAAAGTTAACTATTTTTATTTGATTTGAGTGTCCCTTTTAGTTGAAAATCGAGCATAATATAGTAAAAATTATACATGCATGAGCTCTCTAATTTATCTGACGTAATATATGTATAACTTAAATTTTAATTACTCTATGAAATACTAATTAATTATTAGTCTTTTTACTACAAATCATAAAATATTTATGATGATATATAAGAAACATCTTTTATTTATATATATATATATCATCATAAACATATAACAATTTCTTCAGTCATCTTAATTTAAAAGTGTGATGGGGAGAACTAAATTGCAATTTCATATGCACCGGGGATCATTGTTTCGAAAAATTTGAATGAGTGAGTGAGTGAATATTAACGTCGCACTGTTCAGCAACACGAGGGCTTTTGGCGACGGACCACGTAATTTTGAACCATGGTCAAGTGACGTGGATGACACCTGAGCTGGCACCCCCCTCTCCTAACTACCACACCACACCAACGGGAGGACGTTTCAGCTCTCGACAGATTTAACGTGCATCGCTGCCCTACACGGCGGGTCTTTAGTGGTATTGGGCTCGAACTCATGACATGCCTGCCATGGTCCGATACCTTAACCACTGGGCTACCGCAGCCCCCCGAAAAATTTGAAACACTTCGATTAAAGATAATTCATTTTTACTATTCGAATATTATAAATTAAGTGTTTAGTTTAAAAGTGACTAGCTGTGCGCGTAGTTGGCCTTACACCCCCAAGTTTGAGGGTTCAATCCCTGCCCAAGTCGGTGCATTTTTATGATGAAGAAAATCAACAGCGTCCGTGCTGTATGATTATGCGGCATGTTAAAAATGCCTAGATCCCTAGAGGTTCTGTAAGACTTGAGGGTTCTTAGAAAAATTAAATTCCTAATGCAATTTTGCTTCGTCAGAGCTCAGGTGCTGCCCTCTGGAGAGGAAACTGGGTGTCAAAATTACATTGCAGCAATTGGTATCTACGTATAGGGTGCCACACTAAAAAGTGATACCTGCCCCTGGGGAATGAACGAGGTATGGTATATTTATATTTTGGTATATTTAATATCATTATTTGGTATCTTTTAATCACAAAAAGGTAAAATATCTATTGGAATTCATTTCTCTTTCTACGGAAACCTTTTTGTGTGACGCAATTCACTAAAATTCATGAATTGTTGTCAATCTTAACTGCTAAGACAATGGTTTCTAACTATTAATTCAATTATTTTAGTTAAACTATTAACTAATTAACTATTTTAATGTGCACTCGAAGCAACATGAGAGCCATTGGTGGCGGACCTTGTAATTTCGAACCATTTTCAAGTAGCAAGGATTACACCTAATCTGGCACCCCATTTTCTCAAGCTTTCACACCAATCGAAATGAAAGGACTTAGGACCTCGACAAATCTAACATGTATCATCCCATCTTTACGGTGGGTCTTTAGTGTCACTAGAACTCGACAATGCCGGTCACAAATTCATGACTCTCAACATTCATGAACTCTGCATGTAATTCAAACTTCCTAAATAAAACAATTTTCTAAGCTATTATTTTCTTAACTATTGGACTGATTTTGTTAACTAATGAAGTATTCAAATACGGATAGTTAGGTAGTTGAATTATTACACCGTTAAGTATTTTGTTCCTACATTTTAAGCCACATACTGGGTTTTTCACATACTTCTTAGGTGAAAAATGGTTTAATCAAGGCAATTCATACACACCTGCTTCCGTCTTTTTGAAAAAGTTAAAAATTAATTAGTATTTATCTTTAAAAAGCTGTTTTACCACTTTATTTATTACCTCTGCAGCTGAATAACATACCCTATCGAACATAAGCAGTAATAATTCTAGCATGTGTCTTAAAAAAAACACACAATTTCATTTTTAAAGCTAAGCTCTTTTTAAGAATTCTACTTAATTTAATGGAAAATTCGATATTGCCGCTAGACTTGACACAAGCAATCAATTTCAAAAGCTATTTTAGACTTTATTCTTTCTAGAAAAAGAGATGCAAACAACGTTTTAATTATATCCATTAACTTATTATTCATGAAGTTTTATTGAAACGGGAAAGGGCCTTTTCAGACTATAGAAATTCTCAAAATATTTTTCCATACTGACGCATCGGAAAATCGATTTTAAATTGTGTGTTATCTTTTTCAAGAATTCAATCTTTTCGTAAATGTTTATACCTCTCTGGGGCACCTGATGTTTCAGTGTAGGCGTTGTCTCTGTATTTTAAAGCTCTATGCATGATTTACATCTTTTAAAACTGCTAGGTATTATTTGTTGTTTAATATAAGTTTTCAATGATATTCAATGATTTCAATATGTTGTTCAATGATATAAGTTTTATTAATGGATATTAGAAACTCAGGGAATTAAGTATTATTATTTGTTAATATCTTATCATTTTTTACAGTCATTATTTTTTTTCGGAAAAAGCAATTGCTCTAAATAATATCGAACAGGGGAGTCCAACCCGCAGCCCGATGACCGCATGTGGCCCGCCTAGAATAATTTTGCGGCCCACGATATTCTTTACAACTTTACAAAATTCGACTATTTTGTACAATATTTTTTATTTAAAGAGGGTTATTTTTTGTTTTTTGTTTGTTTGTTTTTTGTAAAAAATAAATACCATAACTGTTATTATTTTATCACGTTGCTTCTGTTACTGCGAATCTCTCTTTTTTTTAAAATTAAAATGTATCAAACATAAATCATGCTCAAACTTAATGGACTAAAATCTGCAACATCAATTCCGATACGCAAATACACATACATTGAAATCGACTTGCAAAAACTAAGTGAAAGAGTTGAGAAACAGATATCTCACCGCTTAAATAAATTAAACATTATTTGATCATTGAATTATTACTATCTATGTTTGTATACATGAAAAACAATGAAAACAATAATAATATATCTGTCTGTTTTAAATTTTCACTCCAACAAGTGTTTGTAATAGATCCAAATCTAATATAAAGTTATATGTTTTTATATGCGGCCCATGGGATCGTAAAGTTCGTCCGAAGAGGCCCGCGAGGTCATTTGGGTTGGCCACCCCTGATATAGAATTTGCATTCTCAATCTTTTCTAGCTCACAGACATTTTTTAAAAAAAAAAACAAAAAAAACCTCAACCATCAAAGTCAAAACTATGGATTCTTGATCCTAAAATTATAATAGTAATGTAAAAGAAGCATCATATAAAATTTTATTATTATTTGAACAATGAAACTTTTGAACGTTTGTGCAAATAAGAATCTCCTAGGAACGATAAAATTTTGTCGCTGCCCTGTATCTATCCACCGGACCTGCGGATAAGAATCTCTAATTTAGAGAGCGACTTACGGAAATTATTAATCATTTTTATCGATATTCAATGTCACCTTTTATTGAGAAATTTCAATTTTTTAAAAGCTTTGTCAATTATCAATTAGTCAAATAATGTTTATGCATTACTTCTTTTCTGCCTATTTTGGATTTGACTGTTTTATCAGGATTACATTAAGGAACTACACGATGGCTATTGGTGATAGACCTCGACATTTTGAATTACGGTGAAGTGACAAGGACATACTTTTCAAATTTCTACACAACGTTAACATGAAGATTTTGGCCTTCCACAGATTTAAGGTTGTGACGGATCTATACGCGTTTTTCCAACTAATCCTCTTGAGAAATCTTTGGGCTATCAATACGCGTTATTCACAACCAACCCATCGAAAGAAGAGAATCGTGATATTTAAATTAACTTACTATAAATAGTTGAGGTTTTCTAGCTTGAGAGAGAGAAGGAGAGAAGATATACTCGAGTCAGGTGAGATTGCTACTGAAGGTATAATATAAGAATTATAGTGATTTGATTCTTATTAGGAGGAAACTTTAAAGTGATGATTGTTGACTGGGATTGATTTGATATTATATTAAATCGGATAATAGATTTGTTCCTTTATTAGGATACGGATCAAGTTTGATAGTATCCTAATCGTTAGCGTTTTACCGTCGTTGTTCTACTTTTGCGGTTAACATTGAGACATTCTCTTTCTACTATTAGTTGAAATTGTGTCTGTTATTTGTGTATTAAATAAATTTATTAGTTGAATAATGTCGAGTGTTTCTTCCCTTTCTTCCACACATCTAGATGACCGAGAAAGAGGCGCGAGCCTTTCACAATGTTCTACACGGGAAATCTATAATGATGCCTGGATTTGAACATATGACTCGATAAAAGTAATGACAGGCACCAGGTCACGACCATGATTTTCAATAAATGTGTCCAATATTATATTGTGACCATTGCACACAATAATATTAGTTCAAATACTCTAAAAATCAATTATTTAAGGAACTGCTTATTAGTAAACGCTCTAAACTAGAAAAAATTATTTATATAATTTTTAAATGTTAAAAATGGAGTTCTACGAATATTTAATTTATCCTAACATAATATTTATGGAAAAATGTTGTCAATATATTTTTTGATCCCTTCATATTTTATTTTATGACAAAAACATTGAATGTTTTTCCTTTAATGAATTCAGTACTTATATTTTTAATCGAGTTATATGGTTATACAGGGTTTCTGGGCAAGAAGAATGATTTATTGCATTTAAAATGTGGGGAGGGGGAATTAAAGAGAACTTGTTATTGTATGATAGAGAAATAGCCCACATTTACCATTATCACAAGTCTTAGATGTAGTTTCCTTTCGTTACTCTGCAAATATCCCATTGATCAATCAGTTATTGCCACAAATTTGTCGGCAGTTTCCTTTGCTCAAATTAATTGCAGTGAAGATTCTTAATTTTACCTTAGAAAGGAATGCAGAAGATGGCAGAAGTACATTTGATCCTTTACAAAACTCCATACACTGTAACCCAGGATGAAAGATTTGATGATTGTGATGGTCATTGAATCATTAATGGTCACAACAAATCAAAAATGGTATGTCAGCATTGAGGTAAAATATAACGTTTTGTGGTAGTCAAAAAGCACGCCATCTTGTTAAAAAAGGTAAAATCCTTGCAATTTTTCTTTAATGATTGGCATAAGGATAATCTGTAGCATGTCCAGGTAAATAATTCCAACAGCAGTCTATTCAGTGAAGGAAAAGTGTTCCCGAAGACATTCGAGGAACTCAATGCACAAAACACGTTTACTTTAGGACTATCCCTTTCATGTTCTCGGATGACATGAGAGGTTTCCAATCCCCATTATAACAATAACGCCATTTATGAATAAACTTAGGATATATAATATCTAATCTGACTTAATGCTGTATCGTTTGTTCGAATAATAAATAGCATCATATTTCAAAAAGTATTTGGAATATTCTCCTTTTGATGAAAATATTAGAAATAGAAACCAAGGTTTCTTCCACGTGCACTTTTAATAAACCACTCAAATGATCAAAAAGATCTGATGAATGTATTACCTCGACAATATACAAAAACTAAATACGTATAAAGTTCAATCAGCGACAATTTTAGCATTACAGCTCTTCTCTCCGATTGAAAGAAACATATTTAGAATAATTACAAAAAATACCAACTTGAGCAACTTAACTTTAACAGCAAACGATTAAATATCAGCAAATAAATTGAATAAACAGATAAATTAGAATGACATAAATTATTGATTTAAAGCAGACGACAATAATACTGAAGAGAATTTTCTACTATATCTATAATTAATGTATAATTTAAATAATGAATTAAAAATTAGCTCAAAATATTAGAAAAGAAATTTAAATCGAACTAAGTATTTTACTATATGAGACAGTACATGTCCATTCAAGAAATATTTGCTGTTTAAATTGACAGCAATCTTTGGCATATTTTAAATATTTTTTTTAAAACATTTTTTTTTTTAATTTCTTTTTTTCCTTTTACAGATATTTCAATAAAAACAAGAAAAGTACATTAATTAAAAAAGAACATTGCTATCAATTTGGGAAGTTTTTAAAGATGTTATAACTGAACTATCCAAAAATGCACTCTATTATAAGCCCTTCCTCTCCAAATGAACTTATTTCATAGTTCAACCTAAAATGGACAACTGAAATGTCTATGGAAGGCGTCCGTGTTTTCTCAGTAGGTAGCAAAGAACTTGATCATTCCTTGTTCCTCTTCAATACTACTGACCACGAAAATAACTTCCTGGGTTGAAGTGAACGATTTCCAACGTCAAAAGTCAACATCAAGTTTCCTTCTTTCTTCCAATTGTACGTGAAATGCGTTTCTGCAAGATAAACAGGGTTAAATAATTGCGCATTTATTTTGAAGTAGATATTTTCTATTGATGTTGGTTTTTTCATGAATTTTATTACGATTTGCTTTGTTGGATTTCTTTTCTGTAAGTATTTTTTCAAATCGTAGAAAAATATTTTTTAATAGTTTCTGGTATATGTTAGAAAATGATCATATTAAATAACTTTGATGAATATTTCTTTTTTCTTTGAAATTCATTGAAGAGGACATAGTATGGTTAAAGTGAAATATTATTTTGTTTATTGACTCGACGTTTAAAAATTTTGATTATTACTTGTTGTGTCTATTGATGTTGTCTGATATCGAAATAAGATTATGTTTATCTTTAGATACATTTATAACTTATTTTTATTTTTTAGAAAAAAGTTTATCAAGTATTTATTTTAAAAAACTTTTTAATATTTAAGTTTAAATTAATTGCGTAAAGGGGTTGTGGATTGAAAAATCAATCAATCAAGGAGAGGTTGGAAAATAAAACAATTAAGATTACTTGACAAATAATGCAGTTAATGTATCTTATCTATTTGATTTAATAAATAGCATGTCTTATTTTCTCGGTAAATCTCGAAGTCTATCTACAATTATAAAAAGAATGCTATGTTTAAGGAATAAAAATATTCCACTTATTGCTTTAACCTCTTAACTGTCACAGGTCTATACAAACGCTTTACTCAGCCGGTGCGTTAAATGCCTCTGACGTATATATTCTGTAGGCTTTGGAGTGCATTAAAATGACTAAAAGAGTGTTTTCAAAGGATCTACTTATTTCAGAGAAAGCTTTACATACATGTTTGCCTTCCCCCCTTTCGTAATACACCGCATAAAAAAGCATGCCTGTGTGAAACACGATGTCAATGGGGAGCGAATCGTGTAACTTTTCCTCTGCAGTTAATGGGTCAGCATTTAATGGTATATTTTTAAAGTGCAGTTTTCTATATTACAAGATGCGTGTTTTCTTTTGTATGAAAATAAGTGAATTACACTCAAAAGATGTGTACCTTTCGATAATTATATTATTAAAATGAGATTTTAATTGTTGAACTTCCATATTTTTATTTAAGATATTTAATAAAAGAATTTAAATTCTTAGATCTTACCTTCCTACCTCAGTAATCATAAACTTTACCTCTAAGGAACTTAACGTCATCTAAAATGAAACTGCTTTACTTCAAATATATTATATGTCATCACATCGTTAGAAGTCTAAAAAAAAAAACTTCTGTCAATACCTGCTATTATTACATAAATAACCTTACATTTTGTTATCTCATATAATGAGAGCTATCAAGAAAACTTTCCGGACAAAGATTTCCTACTATTTCTGAGATATGCTTTGTGGTTTGTTGCGACACATTTTGGTGAAAAACTGCTGACTCCATCGATGATTTTACTTTTTTTCTTTCTTTTTTCTTCTTGTTTTTCGTTTTTTGTTTTCCATTTCATCATTTTTCCATAGAACAAGATGCCAAGAAAATCTGAGGAACAAAAAAAAAAAAGTTTCACTTAATGATGGGAGGAGAAAATTATTTGTTTTTTTTAAAAAAAAGAAAGAATCCAAGGAAAACATTTTCCTTTAAGAGTTATTGCGCTAGACAAAATATTATTCTTAAATGAAAAATGGCTCACACAATGAAACATTTTCCTACTACTTTGTTTTTGTAAAATACAAATTGTATAGACGCAATAAATTTTGTATCTCGACATCTTCGGCTTAGAATGTCTTTCACTTTCACTATTTACGAAAAAAGTATATAGAATGTTTCAACAATTAATCACTCGTTACCTGTAATTTGCTTTTACAAAATAAGAAATTAGACTTTCCATCAATATTTAAAAAATATGTAAGGCAGTAAATGTGAATATTAACTGCTCTAATTTCATTTATTGAAAGATTTTTTTTAAAAAAACTGATTTGTTAATTTTAAACATTCTCCACCATATTTTGCTTAAAAAGTAATAAATTGATCTTAAAATTCCACTGTCAATTTCTTAATTGCAAATTTTTCGAACCACCATCCTTGTATGCGAATATTTTGATATTAAAGGCCAATTATCCCTCAACTGTTCCATTGTAACGCTTCGGAAGAAGTAAAATTAGTCCCTTACATAATTTTGAATATAATTGCTTGTTTTTATTTGCTGTGAGTAGAGTTTCCTGGGAGTAATTCTTGAAAGAAATACCTATCTTCTATGCATCATTTTTTTACATCGAAAAAAAAATTCCTTCAATAATAAGGTACATAATTTTAAAATTACCTGGAATTTTAAGCGAAATGTTTTTGTGAAATTACTGAATTTCATTAGATTAAATTTTATTTATTTAGATATTGGTCTTCACACTCGATATAATGAGAAATTAATAATAGCTGAAAGCCAGAAAATTTTTAAAAATATTATATTTTAATATAATATATAATTATAAATAAGTAATTTCTTTTATTACTTTCAAAGTTATAAAAGTAGATAGGGTTATGCTAAAAACAATTCAATCTGTTACATTATTTTTTTTTAAAAAAATGGGTAGAAGAATATATTTGAAAAACAGACAGCGAGGATCTAGAATTTGATGTATTTTCATTAATAATTTAGTACAAACCAACTAAATTTATAATTAACTTATTATAAACTCTGGAGAAAAAGGATTTGCGAATTTCCTTTTTTG
This sequence comes from Trichonephila inaurata madagascariensis, assembly GCA_019973955.1. Taxonomy (NCBI): domain Eukaryota; kingdom Metazoa; phylum Arthropoda; class Arachnida; order Araneae; family Nephilidae; genus Trichonephila; species Trichonephila inaurata. The sequence continues at coordinate 323,471 of BMAV01010134.1, read as the reverse complement.
AAATATAATGCATTTACCTTAAAATCCGGCATATAACGCCCACTTTAAACACAAAAAATAAGATCGAAATTTAAGGATACGTGTTATACGCCGGGTATAAAAATGGTGGCTTTAAAAATAAAAAAAAAATATCAGCATAGAAAAAAAATTAGACTTCTACATAGATCGAAATATTGTTTATTTAAAAGAAATGGCAATACTTATCAACTTAAAAAGTGTTGTATTTCTAGAAATATACCATTTTTTTCTAAAGCTTGGAATAGTACCTCGAATAAATGAGCTCAACATAAAAACATTGCATACGTGCTTTTCAAATTTCTTCGTAAGAAAGGGGTGAGCTTTATACGGCGAATATACCAAAAAAATTAAAAAATTCAGCTTGAAAGTATAGGTGCGTACGTAACGCCATATTTGACGGTAATTTTAATCGATTCCTTAATTTATCCTTCAGAAAATCATATATATAATTTTAAACTAATTAAGTTAGTTTTGAAAATAAAACTCCTGTATTAATTGTTTCGAATTTATATCATTTTTATTCTAATATGTGTAATTGCAGATGTATTTTGAAACTCCTTTTTTAAATAATTGTTTACGGGGAAAATAAAATATTCCTCTCTCTTTATATATATGTGGGACAAAAGCGAACCACTCCCTCATGCATTAACTTTTTCACGCACTCAATCATCA
>BMAV01010134.1:306569-322681 GCA_019973955.1 Trichonephila inaurata madagascariensis | reverse complement strand
TTTTTTTTTTTTTTTTTTTTTTTTTTTTTTTTTTTGTTGAGCCTAGATCCGCTAAGAAAGGGTTTTGTAGAAATCGATTCCTGGGGGAGAGGGAGTAAAGAAGGCATCAAAACAAAAAATTCCATGCTTCAGCTATTGGATCTACAAACTTGAAATTTAGCAGACATGTTTCTTTTACCGAATATAAATCTGCTAAAAATGGGTTTAGTGTATTTCTCAAGAAGGAATGATGGGGACCACAGAAACGTTATAAGCAAACATTTCTTTTTTTTTTTATCTATAAGACCTACAGACTTAAAATTTGGCAAGCATGTTTCTAATCTTTAGTAGAGATCCGCTAAAAACATATTTTTTGAAAACTGATTCCCAAGAGATGGGAAGTCACGAGGACGTAAAACATAATATACTTCCATCTTAGAAATTCAAATCCTAGTTTTTTTTTAAATCAAGAGATTATAAAAACGCTTTTGGATACAAGCGAAATGTTATAGGACTTCGATATCAATAATTTAAACAAAATGTAGTAATACAACTGAAAAGCTGGTGGGTAATGACATTTTAAAAAACTGTCGGTATCTTATAAAAACAGATTCAACACGAGAGTGAAAACTATTCAATTAAAAGAAACTCTGTTTTGAAATTCGTTATATTTAAAAATGTTGCAATTTTTGATGCGTTATATTTTAATATGTAATAGTTCCAACAACAAAAATTACTTTATCGAATGTTAAAGTTTCCCAGCTTGAATGATGAAGAATTAGTACAAACTAAAACGCACTTTGTTTCAAAAAAGACTTCTTAAACGGTTAAAGAAATATGATGAAAACAATGTGTTTTAATTAAACAAACTCTCTTCAAAAGATTTATTTTTCTCTAAGTCACCAGCATAAATTCAGCTTAAATTAATTTTACACTTCAAAAATTGTTTTAGACAAAATATTTATTAACATCCACTCTAACATTTTTATCTTAAGACCTAGGAAAGTAAATATTTTCATCTCGAAGTTGATTTTTTTGGGGCGAAGTCTTTCTTTGGAATTTATTCACATGTTTTAAGCCAAGCAAACTTGATATATGGTAGTTTTAAATCTTCTCTAAACCTATAGACAGAATTAAATAGAAAATGTAAGCCTGGTTCTAAAATTTTTTTCTAAAACTCGGAACAAGTTTTAAGTCACTGTAGAAAGTTCGAAAGGATAAACAGCAGTAAAAAAAGCTTGGTTGAAACGAAAAAGGATTTAACCTTTGGAAACTTATCTAAAGAAGGGGTTACAGAAATATTCTCAGTGGACTAAAAAGAAATATTCTTTGTCATACATAAATATATCTTTCACGTCTACGTTTTTTAAACTTTTTTTGTTCCTATTCAATGTAGACTATAAATTATATTTTCTAAGTAAATAATAGCTATTTGCAAATAATTTCTTTTTAATAATATTAAAGAACGATAAGTCTTTTCAAATATTAAAATTCTGTTTTCCAATATACTTTTTTTTTCTTATCAAACACGCAATTTCCTTTTTTTTTTAAAAAAAAGAATAAAATATGTATATATATATATATATATATATATATATGAAAAACCCTGTTTATGAACAAAGTTTATCTTTACAACTAATGAGATTAGTCAGATTTTTTATATGATTTATTGTTTTGAAAATACGCCTTCTTCTCACTATATTTGCATAGTGAAAATTTTTATGGTGCATAATAAACTCCGGCATTTTTAAAAGTTAAGTTAAATTTTTCTACTCTATTGTCTGAAGCGGGAATTTTATTTTTTTAGATACATATAAAACTCGGTATATATTTAAAAACTCAAAAATTTTGAAATAAATCAAAATAAATGTAATACATTTCTGTTCTTTTAAAAAATAACTCAAAAAGCAAAAATTTAAAAAATATAAATCCTTAATTAACTTTTAGTCACTATTGACATTTTTAAGCATATATGATCGTATCATAAACATCGCATTTATTTTCGTCAAAAGCAAAATATCATAATGAAATTTAGATCGAATTTTGAATAATTTTTTTAAATATTGAGTCAGTCCACGTAACTTTTATCGCTGTTTTAATAAATTGATTATATGTATATATAAAGGGAGGGAGATAATACGTTTTCTATAAATACATTACTTTACTGGGTGTTGACTTTTTTACCACAAGCTAAAGTGAAGAATTAAATTAATGCATGTTTAATTAGTTTGATAACGAAAATTAAGTACTTTTTTTTATTTTGTTGCAATATATTATCGCTCTAGATAATTAAAACTCAATTTTTAGGAATTTTGTTGCTAGTATAGCAAGTCACATAATAAATTGCTATTATGATTTAAACACTTTATGTTCAGCTTATTTATAAATCATTTAATTATTATAAGAACTATCGAAAAAATTCTTCTGCTCAGAAAGTATACATTTTTTTTAAGATTAGATAATTAGATTTTCTGGTAATCAGATTTTCTGCCCTCCTCCAGACGGTAATATTTAATTTGTTAAAACTTATCTCAGTTTTAAAAATACAAAAACTCCTGAAGGGGTTAAAATTATTACAAAATTGTATTTTTATAGAATATATTTATACAAGAGACATAAGCATATAAGTAACTCAAAATACTTAGACTCTTATGAATTTTAAATAATTCATGACATTTTAAATAAATCTTCACGAGCGCTAATTAGTGGATGCTATATTCTTCGTTGAAGTAAGTTCCTGATAATATGATTGTGCTGAGTGTATCAAATACTTTTTTTAAAAACTAGCAGCTTTTATTTAAGCTTCAATATTATTATTTTGTATCCAATAAAAAAATTTCAAATATCTAATCCTCGAACATTTTAATTAATAATTTACGTAGTTTTTATTTAGATATTTTATTCTTAGAAAAATTACAAGTTGATAAGTGATAATTTAAAATCATTGAAATATCAATTAAATATTTCTGTATCTAGAATAGTATTTATCTCATGTAAAATATTGTATCACTTTATCAGAGTACATAAATCATATTCTGTATTGAAAGGAAAATAACTTACAAATTTAAAATAAGGAAAGTTTAATACTTATCACTATTTGTGATACATTTCAGTATTTTTATGTACTTTTAAGTTCTAACATCAAATCCTAAACTTTGATTTAAGAAATAATATTGTTTTGGAAGATATTCAATATATACATGGTGATTAAAATAATAGATAATTTTTATAATAAAATAATTGAATAAAAAATAATAATTGTATAATTTTATTTTTAAGGAAGGAAAATGTATTATATGTAAAAATACATAAGATGGAAAGTATTTAATGTTTTTATTAAAATTTACTACAGCAAATGCACACAATTTTGAAATGATTTGAAGTTGTTTCTAGTTATACTATTCCTTTTTTCCCCTTAAAAACACTTCTGCTGTATTCTGTAAAAAGAAGAAAAAAAATCCTAGTCCTTATCTAATTTAAGAATCACTGAAAATTGTATGAGAAACATATTCTATATTATTATAAAAATGTCAATATTTCATACAAAACTGTAAAATATTCAATCATTAATGAAGTTAAAAATAAATTTATCTCAGTAGTAAAAATTACGAAGCAATGTATTATAAATAGAATAACTTGTATAGAGATCAGTAGTTATGTAGATAAAAAGGCTACTAAAACTATCCAGACTATACCGTTGCGTGTATGACTGCATGCGTTCGTAAAATATATTCATACTTCCTCTTTTCTTTATAATTTTTCCCAGATATATCGATCGTAAAAAGAAATTCCGCAATTTTTCATCAGCATTCATTTATCTTCGTCGCCAGAAGATGCTATCATTTCCATATTTGCTGATGATAGATCATGCCGCTGTGCCTCCAGCAAAAATGGAAAAAGAATAAAATAATGAAAAAACGTATCCTGGGGCTAGGGTTTCCTTCAGTTTTTGGTGGGGGTAAAAATCAATTTATCTGCTTCTCTTTAAATGTATTACGAAATAACTTGAGCTTCGAATTTGGAGTTTTTGCGAAAGTATCTTGGCAGTAGCTTCGAAACACATTTGATTGTTTATGAAATTCGCAAGTTAATGGAAAGGTCTTTGAAAACGAGAAATTGATATTTCAAAAACTTTTACGAGAGATATTAGGTTTCTGAAAGAAAATTCAGTTTAGAAAGAGATTTTTTTAAAACATGTATAAATTCAGATTTAAAAAAAATTCCTGTTATAAAAGTGATGAAAATAAATTAAAATCAATCGATCAGTGAATCAAATTTTACTAATATAAAAATTAGAACTGTACCGGAGTGAAATATATTAAACATCGAAGAAACTTACAATGAATATTTATTAGAAAATTTGTGGTTTGTTACTCGGATATATTATATTTGTTTGATTAAAAGACTAAATAAATTTGTTTTTGAAAAGCTAATATTTATAAAATATGATCTGTATTCGTTATAAAAAAAATTCATTCCTTTATATGCAAGAACTTTGGTACTTACATACTATACCAGAGGTGGCGAACCTTTATGTATCAACGTGCCATTTTTTCTAAAGAACTGTTTAAGGAGGTACAGACGTACCATTAAATAATTTTGACTTGTGATTATTGAGAAAATAATAAAGCTAAATACTAACAACACAAAAATCTTATTTACTACGAAAAAATACCTTTTGCACTGTACAGTTATAAATGTTTTAGTTATAAGTGTAATTCAAATTAAAGTAACATTAGTGTGTCTTCTGTTGTTGCAGATTGGATGACAAATAACTTATATTAGGATTGTAAGATGTTACTTTTTGTAGAATACATACTGAATTTGAGTCATCTGCCAAACGGTTTCTAAGAAATTAATTATTTTTGCTGTCGCTCATTTATTTTGACAAGAGGATTTGTGATTTGCTTCAAAATGCCGTTTTATAGACGATGTTCTGTATACCACTATTCCAGAACATAAAACACACACTGCTCTGTCACCCTTACTATTAATACCATATTTCTCAGTCCACCAAATTTGAAATTCTCTGTTATACTTATTATCTTGCACTTTTTGTTCTTTTGCTGAACTAGCCAAGTTAAATAACAGTTAAAAATCGTAAATATAACACATATAAACTTTAAAATACAGTTGTGTCAATGAAATTGACTATGCTATGCGTAGACAAAATTTACATTATAAGCAATTGCAGTCTACGACGTAACTAAGGCAAGACAATAACAAATGAGTATGCTCCCCGCGCCAACCCGCCACCCATCACTCGCGTTTGTTCGTAATACTTCACAGTGATCTTTGAAATTTTGAAATAAAATGCAAACCATTTTGATCACTGGCGTGCCAAAAATATTGTATCGCGTGTCATTGCCACTGGTTCGCCATTCCTGTACTATACCATCAATCAATTTCGTCAAAACAAAAGACATCGTCAATTAAAAAAATGTTACCAAATGTTGCCATTGTTACTATTATTGTGTTCTTACATGGGCAGGAATGGTTTCCACTTTTGAATGCATATCACAGCATTTGGCGATATCTTTTGATTTAATGAAATTGGTCGACAGTGCAATATGTAAGTATTAGAATTTGTAATACATTATTAACTTTAAACAAATCAGTAAAAGCTAAGAACTTCTATATCAATCTCAAAACACCGATTATATTCCCGACTTGATATATATGTTGCGGTTTATAAATACAATAAACAATAAAACCTTTCAAATATTCCAGAAAAAAACTACATCAAAAATTCTGTAATACTTGATGCACTTTGAAATTTTTCATTCGGCTGCATTACCAGTAGTTGGATGTTCAAGGAACCTGTCTGCTATATGCTTTGCAGGAAATTTTATTTGTGGACAACAGCTTCTTACCCAATTGAATAAAACAAATTATAAATAATATTTAAGTAATAAAAATTATTTAAATTCTATACCATTAATTTTACATAATTTTACCTAGGGATTTTACTCTATCTGTTATTTTCTTTTAATGGGATGTTTGAAAAATATTAATTACTCAAATATGTGAGTTTCTTTCTGTAAATTAAAAACAGTACTCTCAAAGTATTCAGAAAAATTAAAAAATTTTATTTCTGAAAAATTTAAAGCGTATGCTTTTTGAGCTGTTTCGTATTTTTAAAAAAATATTTAACGATATTTCACAAGAACTTTCCGTTCTATTATGTAAAATAAAATTTTGATTTTTCTTAAAACTTAGTTACTGAACTTATCTGTATATGGGATTGATCTATTTTTAATATAATGCCCTAAATTAGAAATATTATTTATTCATAGTTTGAATGGATAGTAAAATTTTCTGTAAAATTAAATTTAGTAGAATAATGAATACTTTATAATTAAGCTTAGATTAATTTTTTTAATAAAAAACTTAATTTTTGAAACATTTTTACATTTTTTTACTAAAATATTTTTTTAATTTGGAATGTTAGTTTAAATGTAAAACTAACATTCCTTTTATTAAAGCAAATATAATCTTAAGGTATCTCATTTTATAAACATGAATTGATGTGGCCCATTTTGGTGTTATTAAACAACTATCAAAATTTATTATTTTTGTACTTGAAGCATAAATAAATGTAATTCGAATTTTTTTTATAAAATTTTCTGTTAAATTATTCACAAACATTGAATGTTGTTTCATATTTGGAAATTATTTCAGAATTACTTAACGCTTAAAACTATGTAAAAATATTCAGAAATATATTTAACACAAGTAAATACAACTATGAACAGAATTAGTTACCAATTCAAAAATTAAACTACTTGTATATGTTATTATTTTAAATAAGTATTTGATTTTTAACGCATGAACTTTTATTCTGCTTTATTTATTTATTAATTAAATACACATTTTCATTTGGTGCTGTTTTCAAGCCTCCGAAGCATGTAAAATAATATAAATTGCTATAATTTTCCTCGAAGAGGAAGTATTTGTTTTTTTAATTTGTTTCAAGGAGTAAGTTCGTTATTGTAAACAATTTTTTGTGTCTAATTCAATTTATTCCCCTCCCCAAAAAATAAAATTCAAATGCTTAAAAGAAAAAAAAATAATAATAAAGTTAATTGTTCTTTAAAACACTGAATAATGATGTATAGCATCAAAACAAAGCTTTCAGATTTTTGGTCATTTAAAAAATTTGTTTTCCTCATCTTCATTAGGTAAAGTATAATTGTTTCCCCCCCCCCTCCCTCTACAAATATTAATAAAAACAAAATGCTTTTAAACAACATCACTGGACATTGTGAAAAAACGTGAATAAATATTTTACTAAATAGAATTTTTGGCAATATTTTCATCTACGTATTTTGCTGTTTTTCGCACGATTTAGAGGGGGGAAAATAGAGAATATAATTACGTGACTCCCAATGATGATCGATTGGCGAGAGATGGACAGAAATGACTGACGATGGTCACTCCTAGTCACTTTTTTGATGTAAGAGAAAAACTTTTTTTTTTCTTTTGAAAGAAGAGCGCCCTTATCTGAATCCATACCGGTCTGCTTAAATTTCAATCTAACGCGTATCAATTATGTTTTCTATTTTAAAGGTTCGCTTAAGACACTCTCCCTCCATCTTCTAATTTATACGAAATTCAAGTAAATTGAGTTGTTTATAAGCCAATTATGGTGACTTTGACTGAGTGTTTAGAATATTATAAGTCATGAAAAAAATGCTTAAATGGTTTTACTTTTTTTTCATTGTTACTTGCATGCATACTTGAAAGCAATCCGCCTTATATATAATTCTGATTTGCTTTATTAAATTCTAAGCGCCTTTGAGATGGTTTTCAAAGCATGGACTATTCTGAATTTTTCTTCTTTGGTATGAAAAATTTAAGGTAAGCGCCATTTGATGGAATACTCACCATTATAAATATTTAAATATGCGAATAATTCACAATTATCCTTCGTGTTTTCTATGTATGAGGTATAATTTATAATTTCATGGTTTTTATATTATAAGTGTGTGCATATTTCAGTTCACATACAACAACAAAAACAGTAGTCAAAACATGTTGATCTGGAATTTTTTCTGGGTAAATTTGAATATATTACACTCTGAATAATATTTTCATATCAATATTATAAGATATTGAATTAATAAAGACATCTCACGTCTACTAATATATTAAGATATCCGACTACCCTAAAATTGTGAATTTTACCAAAAATTGACATTTTTTTTTTAAGATTTTATTTTATAGGCCAACTTATTAGCTTTATAAAAGTACAGAGTTTATTATTTTCCGTTCAATAAAACAAAAACTACAAGTGTTTTAGTAAAAGCATATGCCATTACTATAAACAAGATGTCATACTTTAAAACGCATTTTACTCGAAATGTGTCTTTTTGAAAATTCTCAAACGGGGACAGAGATTGATCTAAAAGTTTTGAAAACAATTAACTAAAATTTTTTGTGTATGTTCTGCATAATAGTAGAAGTGTTTTAACCTTCATATTTATCAATCACTGTTTTATTACAAAATTTACAGTCCCATATGTGAATGTAATCACTGTTTTTTCAAGCAATTTCATGTAATAACTTAGATAAAGTGCTATAGTTTTTGTAAAAAATAAAATTTCTCTTATCCTGAAGGTCATTTTAAAAATGAATAACATAGCAACACATCATAATTGAAAAATTTAAAATTTGTTCATAATATTTTGGTACAGAATGGGCCGCGTTTATGTTATTTTTTGAAAATTTTTACCCATTTTTTCCCGTTTTAGTAATAATAATTTCTTTTTATCTTCTTAATTTTAACATATTTTTCATAAAATCTACGAAACAATTCTAAAAACCACAAAAAAATCCTTCATATCTCCATTTTTTTTAAAAAAAAAAAAAGTTGTCGCATGTAGCCGGATACCTTAAAGAGAGTCCATTACCAATTTGTTTTCATTTTTTTTTTTATATAAGAAAAACTAAAATGCTATATATGTATGTGCAATCATAATTTTTTTCATGTTGTAGCGTTAATGAATTTTTTAAACAAAAATAATAAATCATTACATTTACTCAGAATTTTAAGTTAATAAAAGATTTAACATTGAATTTTAACTGAAATACGTAGAATACTACAGTCCAAATAGAATTATTCCTAATCATTTTAGTAGTTTTTCTTCTCATACCTTTGAATAAATGAATTAAAAATTTGATCTATCTTTATCGTATAAGAATATATAACAAAAAATTATCAATAACTGGTACACTTTTTTCATATTAACAAAATTTATTAACATAACAAGATTTATATATACATAGTTAGATTGAAAGTTACATAATTGTATCAAGGAAAAATAATTCGTAATGTTTACAAGATTAGCATTAATTTTATGAAAAAAGTATGAGGAATTTTTTACTTAATATCTTTCAGTTTCTTTTATATGTAAGAATTCTAATGAAATTTTAACACTTTCGTTGCAAATAAGGTATCATTCTCGTTGAGAATTTGGTTGAATCAAAATTTTGAACTTTCGTGGTACAATAATATTCCCTTTGCTTCAAAAATATAAAACTTTCCTTTCTTACGTTTAGTCAAAAAACTCAAAATTGTCTTTTGTCTTCAAAAGTTAAGAGTAATTCAAAACCTTTTCCACTTCTACAAGAAATAATGTAAGATTGCTTATCTGCTTCCTTTATTTAAATAATAACAACCTCTGAAAAGTTCAAAAGCCACAAAAACTGCAGCTCTTAAACACGACTGAAAACTTGAATACTTCTAAAGAGGGAACAAAATATCAGATAACAACATTTTTTTTTTGTTTCTTATTTTCAAAGATGAATGTTTCTCTTTCTTTTAAATAAACAATTTCATTGAATATTATTTCTTGAATAAAAGGACAACTTACATAACTATTTCTTTTATTTCAAATTTTATAGAAATTAGTTATAATTTTTTTATTTAATTTTACAAACACTTTATTTTGTTGTATTTAATTTAATTAGCCTTACAATCTTGACATTCAATTTCAACTTTTCTGTCTTAACTCAAGTTACATTGAAATTAATCACAGTATTTGTACAATGTTTAAGCAACTTTTTTTTTATGAAATTGAGTTTTGCATATGTTACCTTGGAAGATAATACAATAAAATTATTTACTTGTTTTTCATTTGGTTTCAACATGAAGAGAATTTTCAGTTTGTGTTAATTCTCTTTATATAGAAGTACCGGTTAGATTTTTAATGAAATTTTATATGTACGCGTAGAGGTTAAGATAATACAAAAATACAGTTGTACATGCATTACATACTGGAATCAGCAAAAGAAAATATAAATGAAAGATTACAAGTGGAAATAAAAAGAGAGTTAATAGAGAATATAATCGCTTAATACTGTTATATACTTTAATAATGCGAATTTCTGATGAAAATCAGTTCGAATCCCAGTGGCAATCAGTTCCACTCCTCTAGCAACACAGTTTTTTAAGTTTAAGTAATTGTTTTCCCCCCGCCAACAGCATTTCCCAAATATATTCTATATGTAGTTCTAACTGACCGATTCAAATATTTTCACTTTCCAAATCCAGTCCCATCCCTGAAAAAGCGAGACTTCCCTGTACTTCTCACATATCTTGATACCTAAAAGTAGTCTCTGAAATTCTGTAAAAGTCATGATGGTCTGTGCACCCACCAGCATAATGCATATCCATCAAACATCTTCTGTATTTCTAGTCTCTTCCTCAGATGTTACAGGAAATGTAGTGAGTCTTTGTTTACGTTAGAGAATAAGTAGTTAGATTTAATGTGGACTGATAAGCTCTAACAAAACGGTTTTCTACTGATCTTTACTCTACTGTCAATGTTCTTTACACCAAGCTGTAAGAATTCTTATGTGAGCAAAAGTGAATGGTACGCAAAACCTTTCAAACAGATCTCTTTCTTGTAGTAGTTTGGAAGCAGTAACTTTTGAAATTTGAGTTCTATGACCTCATGAAGGCCACGAGACGGCTGAAAAGTTGTTGCCTTACCGTAATGATTTGTTCACCATCTCGATCCTTATAGGTTTTGGACGACCTTTTTCAGGATATGTCTCTACAAATCCTGTCTCATTAAACTGTGTCCATTAGCTGCATTTAACGCTAGATATTGCATTGAAGTTTCCATCAATTTGAAATCGAGACTACATTGCATCAAGTCTCTGAACGATTTACTAAACAATTCCAATATTCAAACGATGAAGGTTATTTATATTAACTGTTTTTATTTCAGTTTATCCTCTAGCCTTTAAAAAAAAGCATCACATACAGTAGAACGTCCTTTATCCGAATCAATTAGGACCGGACACCGTTCGGATACGCGATTGTTCGGATAACCAAAAATGGAATGCGATCCATGCAGTATATGAAACTGGACATTATACAAAAGTTGAAAATCATCATATTCTTGAGATGTGCTTGAAGAAAAAGCAAAATAGGTGCAAAGTGTCGCAATTTTACTTTTATTGTGTAAAATAATCACTTATTTTTCGCTGTACCATTGTACACTTTCGTTTTTTCGCTGCAAAGTCTATGATTCTCTAGAGCAGCAGTAATTGAGCAGGACTCTGATTGTTGTTCGTACCACTCCATAGCTGCCTCTAACGTAGAAAATGCACCAGCATTTGATGGACCCTTGCTACTTTCGCTGTTGTTGTTGTCCTCGTCTTCATCCGTTTCATCGTCGACAGGGTCGGATTTTTCTTACACGGAAGTCACAATCTCGTCATCATTTAGCATTAGAAATCTACAGTCTTCTGCATTGCATGCCATCCAGGTTTCTACATTTTCTTCATCGCATTCTTGAAATCCTGGGATCGATTGGACAAAGTCGGCCTGTGGTTGTCATTGAAGTCTTTTTCGGCTTCTAAATCTGGCCACAGCTTATTCCGTGATTTTTTTAGGTTCTGTCTTTCGAGCGAATCCCACGCTTCGGCTAACACATGTAGCGTTATTATAGCTTCATATTGAGCTTTTCAGAAAAAGCAGCAACACTTTCTCCGTCGATTTCTTTCAAAAGTAATCTCCGCAAAACTTGTTTCCTATAAATTCTCTTGAGCTTTTCAATGATACCTCAGTCCATTGGTTGCACCAGCGCAGTGACGTTTGGTGGAAGATACATCACGCTGAAGTCGTCATCAATTGCAATGATAATTTCGACAGGTGCGCGTGACAGAGAGCATTATCGAAAATCAGTAAAACTTGGCCTGTTTTCAATTAACGTTCAAGTAATTTCTTGACATTAGGGATGAAGTGTTTAGAGTGCCATTCAGAGAAAAGGGCAAAGTTTATCCACACACTCTTTTGTGCCTTTTAAGAATAGGAAGGCATGGAGAATTTTTGAAGCAGCGAAGCTTCTTATATTTGCCAATCACAAGCAATGGTACAGTGTGTGTTCTACTAGCGTTTGTACAAACCATGGTTGTAACACGTTCCTTGCTGACTTACAAACCTGGTGCTGTGGACTCCCGTTTTGAAGCCATTGGCTTTCTTGACTGAGCCTTCCAATTTACTCCAGTCTCGTCTACGTTGTAAACGTCGTCTCTGGGGTAACCTTCTTCTTCCACATGCTGCAAAACTGTTTCCTTAAACTTGTGGGCAGAATTATTATCGCCACATAATGATTCGCTTTCAATCTGCAGTTCCCGTATCCTATGGCACGATATATGACGTATCCCGCGGAGTTCCTTAACCAACCAGGGCTAGCTTTTAAATCAGCGAACAGCCTAATTTCTCGTTAAGTTTCAGAGCTTTTTCGCACAACAGAGGGCCCAATATCGAATCCCTTTTGTGAAAACCACAAGTAGAGTGCATGATCAAGAACAAAATCGTTTGCTTCCCTCGTGGTTTTTCTCTCTCTTTCCTTCGAGCCAACTTCTTAGTCATGTTTTGACGCAAAATTTAAAATGGTTTCTCGGCTTTTTTTATGTCAAAAATTGTTGACTTTCCAACATTATAAAACTGTGCTAGAAAGGCTCCACTTTGTCCCTTCACGAGACGGTTCAATATTTCAAGTTTTGTCTCCATGTTCAAGACTTTGTGCTTCCGTTTGGAATTCGAAGCCATGGCAATTCGCAACTCAACAAAAGAGCGCGTACACTGCCTCACTTGAAAACAAACTTACCTAATATTCCACGCAGATGTTCACCAAATCACTCAACTGAAATTCCCCAAATATCCCTGACCTTGGGTTTTCCCATCACTTTTTGGAAACAACTATTGAGCATTGCACTGTTCGAAAACTTATTCATATACAGTACATGTAGTTGACAAAAAAAAACTAGCCCGGATATTTGACACTCCGTATTATAAACGTTCAATTAAACGACGTTCTACTGTAAATCACTGAGGTGAAGGTACAAAAGAAGCACGGAACACTCACAGGGCATTTTTTTCTAAACGCTCTGCCCGTTTGCTAGTGTACGATTTCGTAATCGACCCAAAAATGAAAATCTTTGGAAGTATTAATTTTAACTTTGAACAAAAATAAATTAGACAAAATATGCACATTTTGCACCACTATTGTATAAAGTGCACATCACTGTTTTATTAAAACATTAACAAGTAACGGTCACTTGTTAATATGTGTCATAATGTCTTCGGCTCAACCAGCTGCTTAGCTGAAGATATGTCTCTGTGATTCTTTTAAGCGTGATTGTGTTTTAAATCCACAAACTTTAGTTAAGTGATCTATTAAATTAAACATTAGATTTTTTCGACGAGCAGATTTTTCTTTGCTTTGTAAAATCAATGTACATTTTATCATTATCATTTCTGTTTTCTGCTTTGTAAATTTGAATAAAACCAGGTTAGCTTTGTAAATTATTAATCGAAAATATAAATTTGGAAAGAAGATCTTATTCCTGGGAGAAAAAAGAGAGTTTTACACACTCGGGAAAAGCCCGGGAAACGTTGGAAGGAACGGAGGGAAAAGAAACCAGTCTGACAAAGAAAAGAAGCGGAAAAAATTTCGGACAAGGAAATTTAAATGATATAAATACAGAAATCACTCACATCACGCATACATACACATCCAGAAGTGCTGGCGTCTATAGAGAAAGGAAAAATTTCTTTAGGGATAAACTTAAACCCTCAGAAGAAGCTCGTACAACGTCGGGCTAAGCGGAGGTGAAACATACTCGTCCGACAGTGCAAAAGGAGTGGAAGAAATTTCAAAAAAGGGAATTTTAAAATGAAATTAATATAAAAATCACACACGAACCAATAAGAGATGAGAGGGGAAATTTCCATGAGCATGTAAAAAGAAGGGATTTGATCTGGGTACCTTCCGTTCCGTACTCAAGTACTTTATCAACCACGCCAAACCGATCGTCTTCGCGAGATGTTTGGTACTAGTTTATATAGATATCACACAGCCACATACCCCCATGCCAGTGATTCGGCGAATAGGCAAACGAACGATACCATATTCGTGGCGAGCAAGTGAGCAGTTGCGTCAATTTGTGGGTTGCGTCATCGTGTGTGACGGCTTGAGAATTGCGTCATTTGTGTGAGACGGTTTCAAGAAGTAACGACTTATTTTCGTCAATGTTTGACGACTTGGTTGCTTTTGAAGTGGATAGATGGCGCCACGACTGTGGCGCGTGAAGGGTGCAGGTCTTTTGCACTGCCAGGGTCACCAATGAAGGAAGGAAGGATTCGATCTGGGTACTTTCCGTTCCGAACGCAAGTACTTTATCGACCACGCCAAAACGATCGTCTTCGCGTGATGTTTGGTACTAGTTTATATAGATATCACATCGCCACAAGCATAAAGTCATACACTCGAAAAAGCAAGTGCAACGCCGGGTTATGCAGCTAGTTAAAATTTAATAGATGAATAAAGCATCATAAATAAAAATGAAAACACAGTTACAACAGTTAAAAGAAAGAAATTAATTAATAAAATGTAATGTATATAAATTCGTAGGGGTATTTTTATTATTTTTCTTACATGTTTCATAAAGTAATACTCATTGCTGACCATATACACACTGACCAATGGTTCAGTCCCAAGTAATTGACTGAGACAACATCTGTTGTAGTTTTTTTTTTAACTCGATTAAAAAAGTTAGTTTTCGATTTCTTTTTTCTCCTTTTCTTAACCTTTCTTTTAAATGGAACCCAACATCTAAGCTTAGTAGATTCATTAGATTTTATGAAGCAGAAAAAAAATCGATTAACCAAGAGAAAAATTTTTGATCCAATAACATTTAATGAACCACGGTAAGAGACTTTAGTCTCCTATAACTGCTCCTCCAAACTTTCACCAATGTCTCATTACAGGAAGCTTTAAGCTATTTTACGCTCCTTGAGCTCAAATTGGATGTGCCATTTTTCTTTTGTTTCACTGGAGTTCAAAGACAATTTAGGCCCTCAAAATTTAAAATAATAAGGTCCATCAGTTTTCGGGGGTATGTTACTAATTAGAAGTTTTAAAATATAACAAACATTTCTTGTGATTAATTAAGAGTGTATTACAAAGTAGTTAGTTTTCGATTGTGCCACAAACTTTCTTCTAAATTAAAACAACTTTTTAAAAAAAAATAATAATAATTTACTGATTTATGTTTTCGAAGTAATATTTTATTCTGTATATAAAGACATTTAATTAGTTCCTTATACAGACGTTTGTTAAAATTGTGAGCATTAATTATAATAACAGTATGAATGTTTACATTAAAATTGCAAATTTTAGTGTTCGGAGTATAGGAAATTGTTATGTATTTAATTAAAACATCTCATTGAATTTCTTATGGGATTTGATAGATATTAGAATCAGTTCAATAATTATTTTTGCTTTGCATGAAAAAATGTTCTACATTTTGTTAATTTTCTCACATGTTCCGCTTTAAGAAGAATTGAAACACATAAAGCTGTTTCAGTTATAAAAATTAATTGGAGTACTCTTTGAAAAAGTATTCCATTTTTCAAAACAAATTTTCGATTTCTTTATGTATGAAGAAAACCAAATGCTGTACATCTTCCATCTAGCATAAAAGGACACATATGCAGAAGGTGTTGTTCTTGTAGTAGGAGCAGTATCTTTAAGTGTGGGTGCGCAGATCTGTAAGAGTTGCCACATAGAACTCTCAATGATTACAAGTGCAGATACCATATTTTGGATTCT
>BMAV01010134.1:282445-299127 GCA_019973955.1 Trichonephila inaurata madagascariensis | reverse complement strand
TACTTGTAGAAATTGAACTAGTTCAATTTAATTCTACAATTAATTCATCAACTATAACTGAAAATAAATTATATATTGACATCCATTCCCTTTTTTTTTTCTGTACTCATACTTGTTTGTATTGACCAATTTAATTTAATCCTGTTTCCCGGTACAATTTACTTAATAGGACATTATGAAATTACTAGTGTTAAATAATCTTGAAATTTTGAAATAAAATAATCATTTATAGTTTTACATTAAAAAATAGTTGCATGCTATTTTTTTAAATAATAGGTCAGCTACACTTATTTTCATTTATAAAGAGTAAAATAAAAAAAATTCAAGTAGAAAAAAAATTCAAAGAATTTAAAATTTATGTATAAGATTTTATAGTATCGTGCGCTTGAAAAAAATTTATCCAAGATAAAAGCCTCTCGATGTGCAATATCACTGACCTATAAGTTATTGAAATACCTATTTCTTTTCAACAACTGAAAGAGAAATTTCTTGGCCGTTCAACCAAAAGCTTCTTTTTTAAAAAATATTTTATTCTCTTTTAAATAAAAATCTTTCACTGTAACCTTAGACTTTTTTTCTGAAATACAAAAATAAATAAGAAAAAGTATCGAAATAAAAGAATAGAAATAAACAAAATTCAAATAGAATATATCTAGGAAGTTTTTTCCTTTTTTACCTCCTAAAAAAAGACTTTTTGAGAAATCCCTTTCTTAAACAGCGTTAAAAGAATGCATTTTGTACCAAATTATATGTGTTATTCTGTGTCAACAATAAATAAACTAATTAATTTAAAATTGTGATTTAAGAAAATCCTAAATCTGATTAATATTGTTTTGTATGTTACAAAACATCATAAGCAAGTATAAATAAATAATGATTAAACAAATCCATAAAATATTTTATTCCAATAATTCAATAAAGAGGATGTTTAACATGTACTTTTAGTTTCATAGGCCACCCATCCGGTATAGTGGTTAGCGACGCTGACTGCGGTGCCGTAAGGCCTGGGTTCGAATCCAGGCGAAGGCATGGATGTTTGTAAATGTATAGTGCATTCGCAGCATGGGGGTACTCTAAATAGCCGTCAAGCCGCAAGCCCTCTAGTGAGGTTGGTAGAAGGGCAAGAGAGATGGGGCCATTGATCCCCCTGGGTATTCTCCCTCAAAATTGGGAAGGGGGAACCGAGCAAAATCGTATTGTCTCCTGCATGGTGCTGAAAGCTACGACCAACGAGAGGTGTACATTTAGCCCTTCACCGCGATGAATTTCGTGGACCTTGATTTGATGTTACTGTCGATCAGGTGGCATAAGTAACAACAACACGTTTATAATAGTAGTTTTGTAGAAAATAATACATATCATAAAGGTGAAAAGAGAACATATACACTTTTCAAGAAATTTCTGGAAGTATTAGACTTACAAACTTGAAATTTGGCACATATGCTCCTTTTGTTGAGTAAAGATCCGTTAAGAACGGATTTTGAGGAAATCTACTCTCAAGGGTAGGTAGGGACGTTATGAACAAAAGTATTCCCGTTTTTAAGTTATTAGACCCCGAAAAGAAATTTGGCAAGCATGTTTCTTTTGTTGAGTAAAAAATTAGATTCTGTACTAAAAATGAGTTTTGCGGAAGTCAATTCCAAGGAGGGAAGTAATAGATAAGGGAGGGGGATATTAAGGGAGTGTAATAGATAAATTTGCTTCCATATTTGAAATCTAAGTCTTGCCCTCTTAAAGACGAGGGCTCTTTAAAACAATACATAATCGTACATCATAAACTTACCCAGTGAAATGGGCGGATAATGGCAATTTTTTAATAAATTTGATACCCTTTGTCCTTCAAATTATTTTCAGATTTAAAAATACGTTATTATTATTAAGTAAAATATAACATTGGTTGTTTATATTTTAATGTATATGTAAACAATAAATTAATCTCATTTTGGCAGCATTTTATTTAAAAAGATATGTATTCAAACTATTGGATTCTTTTACAATTCGTCAAAAAAACTAATTCAGTAATTAAATTAAATTACCTTCTTTTTTTTTAAAGACCCTATTTTTTATTCCGATACAATAAAAACAAGAAAACAATTTGAAATATCATTCAAACCCGTTCAAATTATTTACAGCGTGTTAACAGAGTCATGTCACCCTCGAAATACTTTCTTAAGATCACGACAAAAGAACAATCTCATAACACGAGTCAAGAATTTGACATCACAATGGAAGCAATTGAAAAGTATAGAATGGAATTCAATTGTAACCCTAGAAAAAAATGGCGCTATACTCTCTCGTTGGGCAATGATTGAAAAAAAAACTTTTTTCGACGCAACTTAGAACTCACGCATGTGTGCGTGGAATTCGATGAAGTTCAGAGGTCTTCCTCTTAGATTGAAGAGAACATTCTAAGAATTCTGGAACTCGCATAACCGGGAAAAAGGATGGGGAAAAACCCTGAACACATGAGCTCGGAACAAAGAGGGCTTGCAGGAAATCATTATTCTCAGGAAATATTCCCCTCGACGCATCTCAAAAGAGGGAAACTAGCGGGAAATTGCTTTTCCAACTCAGCAGAATGAGTGACGTTGTTTTCAAGCTGGGTGCAAAAATGTCGACAGCGGGGAACAAGCAATTAGTCTACTGAAAATTTTTCCGCTAGATCTCGCATTTCGTGTCATATTTATTGTCATCATGGTTCGAAAAACGGAAGTTTTCACACACAGGCTGTGTTTAATTAAATATATTTGGTCTGTATTTGGTATTCAGATTCAGAATTAAATAAAAGTATATAATACGTGCAGAGAAAAATTAAATAGTACCTTTATGCATGATAAATTTGGATGACAAATAATTACACTTCAGTAAAAAAGAAACTAAATTTGTATCATATTATATCAGGAGTTTTATCATTTTTTAATCCCTACTATTAGTTCATCTCTCTCTTATATCTTGTTCAAATTTTCAGTCGTAAATAAAATAATTTATATTCATCCATTCTAGCTCATATACGTTTTTTTACACTTGTAGTGGATGACACTTGATGATAACGCAATTTTTTCAAATATTAATTCATTAATTAAATTTTATTTTTTAATTTTAAATTTATTCAGCGTTATTTCTAACGAAGTTACAACTAGCTACAACAGATGGCGCCAGTACGTTTTTCTGACAAAGTAGGAGACTTAAAAATTTTTTACACTATTTGTTTAAAGGAAGGTGTATGTTATAAAACTAAATTTTCTCAAAACTAAAAATGAGCTTTTATGTTTCATCTGTTGTCTAAAGAAACTCTAGAACAGTTTAAAAAGACTTATTTATTTTTTTTCCTGAATTAAAAAATATTATTTCAACAAGATCAGTATAATAGGTCTGCTATCAGGATGATGCCCCATTTATAAATTTCCAGATTGAAGAACGAAAGTAATAGAAGAAATTAGAATCATATACCAATTACAACGCAAAAAAAGGAAAAAAAAAAAAAAGATTTTTGGTATTTGCAGCAATTGTTTATGGTGAATAATTTAAAAATTAAGAAAATCGTTTCGATTCTATTTGTTGCTTAACAAAATTATAAATTGGATATGTATTTATTAATTTAATTCAGAAATGGTTACGAATTATTTTTAAAATTAAGTATTACATGTATTCCTGAAGCCAAAAAAATTATGGAGAATTTACATAAATCCCGACATTAATTACTGAAATAATTAGCTATAATTCGATATCACATAAGACGTTTTTAAAGCAAAAGATGGAAATTAATTCAAGTTTTTAGATCACTATAATTAATTTTAGACAAACATTATTGGATTTTTTTTGAGAATTTCAATTCAATGACTTCTTTTTACAATTTCATAATCTTTGTAATAAGCAGTGAAATTATTTTAAAAGACGCATATAAATTTTGATTTTATATCGAACTCATTTTTAAAAACACTATAATTGTTATGAAAAAATATAATACATAGAAAATTCATTGAAGCTGCGCTCAAAATACTCAAGTTTTAAAAAAACTGTATGAAAAAGTTTAGAAGTTAAAGATGTATGAATTTCCTTTACCAAACGCAAGTGATAAATAAAAAAAAGCAAAAAAAGAAATTACGTTCCATCAATAAACACGTCACTAAAGCTTCAGATAGAATTATATTCAGAAATTTTTAAATAGTACTTTAAATTTACAAATATATTTCCTAACAAAAAATTATATGATATACCACGCATTATAGGAATTGACACATAATATAAACAGTACAGTTTAATTATAGATTTTGTATTACATTTCAGAGCAATTTGAAGGAAGAAAAAGAGCATTTTAAATAGATAAAACGATAATTATCAGAAATAAATTTGCTAAACTGCTTTTGTATTTTGCTTAAATTAACAAATGTGTTAATTTTCGAATGAATTACACAATATCATTATATCGTCTTCAATTAACATTAATTCCACAGCAACGTATCTTTACATACGGAACACGAGAATAATCAGTCTTGTAATTAAAAAAAGAAAAATATTTTTAGATACTGTAAGAATAAAATTCTTCTTAAAATAACATATTTAAATATTGAAATGCTGAAAAATATATTCGTAATTCGAATTCATCTCGGAATTATGCAAGAGATTAGAAAACAGGAAAGAAGATTACAGATGAGTTTTCTTGAGTTCATCACTTAGTTTTCTTGGTTACATTTAAGTCAAAACATCGTATTTTGATTTTCGTACAACTAAGGTATAGCTTTATAACTGAATTTCGAAGTTTAATCCCTTTTTATCTGTTATTATGAACTTAAGCCTATTAGAATGCATTAAAAATATCTGCATTAAAGGAAAAAGTTCTCACTTTTAGAACAGAATGGAAGATAAATTTCGATTTCACAGTTACTTTATTTAGCATGCAAGAATGGCTGAAAGTATTTCCTATGTTTTTATTTTGGAATTTAATGCTTTCTAGGAAGCTATTTCCGACACTGAAGTTAAAAAAAATTTATTGAAAAATATTTTTTTTTCAATTCCTTTTGCTTCATATATATTAAATTCTTCTTAAAGCTTATATTTTTTTATTCGAATTTCCAGGATTTAAATTCTATTTTTCATTTCAAGATAATCTGTGATATATTTTTGTATTATAATGGCTTTCAAATAATAAAACAGGATAGTTTTAAATTTCATTATGTCTATACATCAGATTGTTTTATAAAATAAGCATTATAATGCAATCAATATGCATTACTAAATTTAATAATATTGATTTTTATTTAGTGAAATTGTGATATTGCTATACATATTTTTTTCCTTCTGAAGGTATAATGCTCTCATTGTTTCTAAAACATTTCAAATATTTCATGTTATGTATAATTTATATATCTTTTAAATAATGCTTTTCTTAGTTTCAATTTTTTTCTTATGCAAAATATCGATTAAATAAAAATTTTATATTTACATGTTATATTTAACTTAAAATTAAAATCTCAGCAAACTTTATTAGAAATTTTCAATTTTTCTAACTTTCTAAAAATATGATAAAACATTTCAAAAATTTCATTTTTTATTACTTTATTGCGTTTATCAAAGTACTGAAAAAATTGGCTTCAAAATACGTATAACGCGAGTAACGAGTTTTATAAAAAAATCTTAAGTAACATTATTTCAATAACACAAGATTATACTGGAAATTTTTAATTAGAAAAAGACCTTTTCGAGAAAAATATATCTTGGTTTTATGAATTTTTCAATAAAAAAGTTTTGAATTTAAAAATAATATTTAAAAACATGATGATTATGCTTGTTCTTTAAAAGTTGTTCCTACCTTAAAAAACACTGCTTATTTTCAACTTTTTGAAAGTAAACAATTTTTTAAAAAAAACACTTACACTGTGGGGTTTTTGTTGTTGTTTTTCAAAAGTATAATAACACTTGAAATCAATTGACTTACAACTGTACAAAACCATATAATTGTTAACAAATAAAAAGTTAGATGCTAATTCACCCAAATAACCATAAAAATTGTTGTTGTTGTTGCTTATGCCGCCTGATCGAGAGTTGTCAGATAGAGGCCCACAAAATTCATCGTGACAGGGGGGCTAGATTTTACTCCTGTCATTAGCCGCAACTTTGATCATCATACAGACAACTGTACGGAAATAAAAAAATAAAAATAAAAATTAGATTTATTGTTTAAAAACTGTGGTTATTTTAATAGCTTTTATAAAAACGATTTTATTAATGAAATTCAATTGAGTTATGAAACTAGAAAAAGAGAGCTGAATATATAAAGAAAAAATAGTTCAAGAGTGAAGGAACAATAATCTTTCTAGGTATTGAACCACTGAGTGTTTTCAAAGGAGCTACTTGAATTTTTAAGAAATCCAGGTAAAACGTTTCGGAACTTACAAAAACATAAGTATAAACTATCAAAGGATGGATGTCCATGGAGAATAAATGCATCAAGATTCGAATGATTAATAATTGCATTGCTTCAAAATAAGTAAAATATTGCCTTTATTGTCTAAGAGTCGTCCTGTTACGATCAATACTTTCAAGTGGTAATTTATGCGTGTAGACGACAAAAATCATACGAGATACTTTTATTGGTTCAAGAATAATAAAGAACGATGATAGATAAAAAACGTTTTACTTTAATTCTTTTTATACCAAAGTTCCTGAAACTTGCAAAGAATTTAACAATAACAACTTTTGTTTGCAGACGCAAATAAAAATGAAAGGTACTCTCTCATGAAAAAGCAAATAAATTATTGTTTACATCAATCCTCCAAAAAATGGGAGGATATTAGCCTGTCTGTTTTATTTTTGTGGGCTTGTTTTATGAAAACAAATTTGTCTGTGATCGTAAAACAATTTGCCTTTCCCTTTTCCAACTCCCTTTTTAGTTATTATAAAGTTGTTGTGTGTGTGTGTGTTTTTTTGGGGGGGGGAGAATAATCACGGATTTCTAAAAACTTGTTTTGAAACCTGGTGAAGTTCCTTCTTTATTTTAAATATTTGAATTTATATCACTTTCGTACGTTGTACTAAATCTAAAAGCACAACACATTAAAAAGAAAAAAAAAGATTGGTGCCATTTTAATACAAGCACCAAACAAATAATATTGTATAATACTGTTTAAAAAATATTAATATTTCAATATAAATGGGAAATACCTTAGACGAAAAAAACTTGAGAAATTATTTTTGCGTCTATTATTATTCAAATTCTTTTTATCGATCTACTAATGGCTTGTTTTTGTATATTCAAATCATGTTAAATTGTTTTGTTATTCAAAAAGGCTCTATATTATTATTTATGCACACACAATCACTAAGATATATATTTTTTCACTTACTGAGTTATTAAAATATATTTTTGTTCTTTCCAAAAGGATTTAAAATTGCATGAAAAAATAAATATTATGTTCATTGAAATTGTATCGTAAAACCGCATTTGTCTACTTGTTTTATTAATCTTCAAGGAAATTTCTTATTATTGTTTTATTATTAACTATTATTATCATTATTATTATCATCACATTATCATTATTATTTTCATCATTGCCATTATTATTTTCATCATTATCATTATTATTTTCATCGTTACTATTTTCATCATTATCATTATTGCTTTCATCGTTATTATTTTCATCATTATTACTGTTATCATTATCATCATCATTATCATTACTATTAACTGCCCATTGTTTGTGTATTCATTTAGTGACCACGGAAAGTTCTGTGTTCATGGCAGCGTGCTTATGCCAACGTTGTCAAGTTGAGGATTCGAAACCTAGTGCCATTGAAGATTCTTAGTGTAGATGGGTGGATGCATGTTAAATGTGTCAGGCCCAAAATCTTCCCGTTTTCGTGGTGGGGATGTTTGGTGAGGGGAGTGATAGCTCAGGTATTTCCTCATTACTTGACAGTGGCTAAAACTTAGGAGGTCCACCGCCAATATCCCGTGTTTTGCTTCATAGAGTGACGTTTATTTAAAACTAAAAAAAATCAAATCATGTTTATTCATTTAAATTTAGCTACTTCATTTAAATTTCAAAATAAATATTAAGTATTTGTGTTTATAAATATGGAAAAGGAGCTTACTAAACATATAATAAAAGTCATAACAATCGTTAAAAGAAATTACATTAAAATCTAAGTTTATTTCATTTACATGAAACTTTACAATACTTTCAACTGACAGTGGTCAAGCTTAGTCAGCATTTTACAACGATGAAGAAAATTCTCACTTTGGGTCAAAATTCAAATGAACCTCCATATTTGAAGTAACAAATTCATTTACGTGTGAAACTAGCAGACAATAAAACTTAGAACGCTTGTTGCCCAAATCATGCTCTTTCGCAGTACTTATATTCTCCGAAAGAAATCTCTGTTCTAAAGATCAAGGTAACGCTTCAAACACTGAATTGTGGAGATTTCGTCAGGTTGACTTGTGAAGCGAGGAGTTGATCTTTTTACGACAGTGAACTGCAGTAAACTCATCTTTATTTACGATTGAGAAAGTGACACTTCTCCATTTCGTTTCATTTGCATGTCGTCATGGAATGGAAGTAAGCGTAGAATGGAGACGGAGTAGCTTGTTAGAGATAGAAATTGGTCTTGTTTGCTCGTTGAAGCTTGTTAAAGATGCGGATGTAATAGAAATGTTAGTGACCTATTATCCGTCCTTAGGAAATAAAAGATGGGTTTTCCATTTCCGCGAAAAGGAACAAAATATTTCTCAGATGTTTTTTTTAGTATTATCGAACCAAATGAAACTCAGGTACTATTACCGATTGTGTTCATTCACTTGAAACCGATTGTGAATGGGACCCATCGAGAAAATTTGTAAATTTGATTGATCAGTCACTAGAGAAAGATGTATACCGTATTTATTTGAATCATATCTGAACTTTTGTTTCTATTTTTAATACTCCTGAAAACTTATTGTGAATGGAATCCATTTAGAATATTTGTAAATTTGATTGATCAGTCACTAGAGAACGATGCGTACCGTATTTATTCGAATCTATGCCGAACTTTTGCTCCAATGTTAATGCTACTGTAAACCTTTTTACGCTATTTATTTTTTCACAAAAACATGCAGTGAATTTGGGGTGTGACTTAGAATCGATGATGGCTTAGATTCCAATTAATACGGTATATAAATATATAGTTTTTAATTATCTCAACTAGAAAGACGGAAATAGCTGGAAAGGTTAACATGTTATAAACCATGCTGACAGAGGATAGCTTTTAATTTTATATAAAAGTGGGGTTTGACCAGTTTTGTGTCTAGCTAACCTTGTTCTTTCTTTAAAAAAAATGAGAGAAATCCTACTTAAATTGAGGATTCGAAGAAATAGAGGCTGGATTTACATACATATATATAGAGTGGAACCTACTTATATAATTGTAATGTTTAACTTAGTATACTTATTCTATTATTATTTTAGTACGCATATTTTCATACTTTTTACTATGTTACAATTTGACTTGTAATATTATGCTTTGAATTTGTATCTGGATCCAGCATCTGCCAATAACTTGTTTATTGTACCCAGATTCATCGTGGTCTATGCATTTTTGAATGAAACAATAAATTGCCTTTTTTAATGAATGTATATAGATCTTCTATACACTACTTTCAATAGAATTTCACTCAGTATTATAAACAAAAAAAGCGAAAGGTTAGCTACCAGCAAAACTGAATAAACCCTACTTTTTTATGTATAATGTTTCTCTCTTGTAACGTATATAGACCTTCTACATACATTACTTTCAAGAGGATTTCACTCAGTATTATTAACAAAAAAGGGGAAAGGTTAACTAACAGCAAAACTGGCTAAAACCGACTTTTTAATTAATAATGTTTATTTTTAAAAAACTGCTCTAATTTAGCAACGTTAATAATACTGCAGCATCTATATTTTTAAGCTCAAATATCTGTTACATATATATATATATATATATATATATATATATACGACCAGTCTTCTCTAGTGTACCATCGATATGAATAAAAACAAAAAATTTTCCTGAACGTTATTTTGAATCACATATTTCTATATAACAAAGATAATATATTTTGTAACCCATCCTTCCGTAAATGGTTTGATGTGGCTTTTGAATTCTTGATATATTCACAATGGTCTTCAGGAAAAATCGAAGTCCACTAACGTTTATAATAGTAAATGTAGTAGATCCTGTCTTAACAGATGAATCGTTTTGAACAAAAATTCTCTAAATTTTTGCTACCGTGTTAGTCGACTGGTCACAAAACTGACCAATCACGTCGTCGATTCGTGAATTCGTATCCTTGTGTTTTTGAAAACCCGAGAAGAGATGCTGATACACTTTAAATATGTCGAAGCTGTGAGACCTTCCATTGGTGTGGAAGTTTGGAGCGTGGAGAGCCAGTTCAGGTGTTGTCTTCTTCACTTAACTGAGGTTCAAAATTGCTCTCGTCTTGTTGATGTTCGCCACCAATAGCCCTTATGCAGTTTCAAAGGATGAAGTTAATAGAAATATCAAAACAAATCGAATATCAACGCCTTTGGAAATGCATCCGGAATATAATATTTGGGACAAATTTATCTGTTTAACACTCTTTTATAAACTTCACTTGTATGTAACGGAATCTTTGAAGTCAATTATTATCCGCTTTAACCCTTTATCTACCACATTATGATTTACAGCAGTTTTTTTCATGCAATATTTTTTTTTTGAATCACTACATTGAAAATTAATGGATATACATAAAAAAAATGCTCAACTTTGTAAAATTTAGTCCGTTAGAGTTAATTAACTAATTAAAGATATTCAACTATAAAATTAATTATATACACTATTCACTTAAAATAAATAGTCAAATCATTTTCTAAGGTCTTCATTGACATACAAAAAAAAAAAAAAATAAATAAAAAAATAAGACGCTTACCTTTTGACATTAACTACTTTTTCAGGAAAAAAAAGGACAATCTTCGCAATCCGCAGAAAACGCCATCAGCTGAAAGCGCAATTTCTGTTATAAAACTATTCGCCTTCCCCGCTAAAATACTCATCATAGAACCCACGCTGTCAAATATCTTGGAAGAGTGGATTTAGAAGAATATTCCTGCTAAGTATCGTCAGAGTATCGTAAAAATGGTTATTCTATGTAATTTTAAAGGTGTGGTACTTATAATTACCGTCGGTAGATAAAGGGTTAAAAGGTCAGATTAATTCGAAAATTTGCTCACTTGTCAAGGACCGATGACAATACAATATTTTACTAATTTTGTTCCATTGGCCTGATCAGGATAATCAGGATTGATGATTTCCCATTTCCAGATCCCATCTCGCATCTGACGACTAATTCCAGATCCCGTTTCCAGATTTGGCGACTAAGAGATCAAGTTACAACTTAATTTGATTAAATATAAGAGGGTGTTTTTTAGTTTTTTTAAACTTATTTTATTAATATTACTCTTTGAAGAAAAATATAGTACAGGAACGACCTTGACACCTATTTTTTTTAATTGCTATCATTATCACGTGAAATCTGTGAATCAAAACACTATCAGTCAATCGATATTATTTTTTGTTAACAAAGTTAGCTCACGATTAAAGTGATCCTTCATGTGTAACCAATCATTGGGTGTGACAACCCCGGTGAGTGTTTTTATGTGTCTGGTTGGTTACTAGAGAGAATTATGACCTTGACCTCTGTAGTATATGCTAACTTCACATAAGACTTTCCAAATGTATCACTGAGTTTTTTTTTCTTTGCATCGGTGAAACGAGACAGAAGACGAAAAGAAAATTGTTTGAGGTTTTTAAACCTATGAAATCGAAATTCGTCGATGCATCTAATTTTTAATAAATTATGTAAATAATTAATTGATAAAAAAAGAACTAAAAATAAAAACTATAACAATTATTTTTAAAAAATAATTATTTTCCACTCTCGCTAATTTGTGTTTTAAATAGCTAAATTTTAATTATTTTTCGTTTTTCTGAGAATAAGTAAGCATTTTTGAACTTTTAACGGTTTTTTTTATAACATTTGAATGCTTTTATTAATACTTACAAATGAAAAAAACTATGTAAAGTTTTTAAGAAACAAAGCAAAATGCTATATGTAATTCAACCATTTGTTAACAACTTATATTAACAATTAAAGCTGTTTTTTAAAAATAAATTTGCTTAAAAAATATGCTGAATGCAGTTGCTTGATTAAACTTTTTGAGATCTGCCCTTGTTTTTTTTTTACTTTTTTCTAATACTTTTATTTTTTTTTTCATTGATTTTACTTCTTCAAGAGACTCTTGTGTTCCATTTTACAAAATTTAGAAAAATACATGGAGACTTAAATGAACCATATTCTCTTGTAAACTTTATAAATTTTTTCATAGTGAAAATTGAGAGGAACACATAGTTTAACTAGAACTATGAGCTTATACCTTTCATTTATATATTTACTACATTTTGCTTAGAACTTATTGAGACTTGTTTTTGTTATACCTAATTATAAATACGTTTTCTGAATTAAAGAATCACAGTGGATTTTTTCTAAGTCTTTTGCATGAACTCAGTATGAGGTTCCTTTTTTTTAATTTATGGAATAGAATAGTTTGCAGAATTTCGTATATATCCAACGGATTCAATTAAAGTTAATTTAATTCAAAGATATCGATTATTGTATGTAACTTTATATTGTTACGTTACTCCTATAAAGAAGAAGGCATTAATAGTAATGGTTTCTGTAAATTTACTCTGTGAATAAGATTATATATTTAATTATATATAGCTGAAGCGTACAAAAACAGAAATTGTAATATAAATTGGATATTAGAATTTATAAAAATAATATAATTATATATATATTGCAGTATTATAAGCATTATTGAAGTAGGACAGCTCTTATATATAAAATAATTTATATAAAAGCCGGTTTAACATTTTTTCTTGCCAGCCAACCTTCCTCCTTTCTATTAATCATACTGAGCAAAATCCTAGTAAAAATAATGGATATAATATCTAAAACCATTAAAAGAAAAAGGTAGCTTACCTAAAATTGCATTCAAAAATGCATTGCCCGTTCTAAATCTGAGTACAATAAGCAAGTTATTGCCAAATTCTGGACCCAAATACAGATTCAAAGCTTTGAATTTGGCTGAATAATAGAACTTAGTAAAAGAGTATGAAATTAGTAGAAATAAAATAATTAAGTAGTATGTATATATGTCTTTACTTGAGGGACACTAGGATTATATATGATTGAATATAAAAAAATTACTATGGTTAAAACAAAACTAAGGAAATAAGCAATTTTAACTATTATTTGAACATGCAGGAACTATAAATATATCTAATTAGGAAAAATGTGCTTTATTTATAATTATAACAATAATGAACTAGTAATATTTTATAAGGAATTCAATCCTTACTATTTAGAATTTCTTTATACAAATAAATAATAATAAAATTAAGTGTGTACTTTTGAATTAAACAATATTTAATGAAATGTTTATGATTTTTTCTGATTGATTCGAAACAAGAAATGTGTGCCTTGTGTACAATTAATAATAACATTTCTGAATATAGAAACATGTATATTACTTTCCCAATGAGCTACTTTTATAATATTGAATTTAAATTCATCTTTTTTGTCATAAGTATTAGTAATTATACCATTTTATTTTTATTTTATTTCTACATCAAGAAAATTTGCTTCATAGTTGTTACTATTTGTCTTTATTAAATTAAGGTATTGAAGATAAAAATTAATGTTTGGTTTAAAATTGTCTTGCTTGCAAGATAATGTCAGCTATATAACGAAAAATGTAATATTCACAATTATCTATGAAGCTACTTTTAAAATAATACATATCTATTAATTCATATTTTTAAAATCTTATTGATTCATAAAACACTTTCTAGTATATATTTAACTAATTCTGAAATTGAAATAGCAATGTCAAAAACTACAAACTGAAATATTGCTATTCTGTTTCAATATAAAAAGGATCTTCTAAAAATAAAATATCAATCACAATTGTTATTTGAATATTGCTCAGGTTCATTTTGTAAGTGTATTTCAATTTAAAGGAAAATATACAATATTTCCTATCCAGATAATAAATGTTCATTTAAATATTTTATAGTTTTCTTCCAACTTACTGAAACAAGATTTGGTAAAAGTCTTATTTGGAAGAAACTATATCCGAAATAGCATAATGCTGTACAAAGCTATGATTTTAAAATTCATGAAGATTTGAAAGTGGATCTTAGTCCGAGCTAGACAATGAAGAAAGAAAAGTTCTTTTCGGAAATTCATGAGATTTGCATAATATGTAATAACCTTATATTCAAAAGCTTGCGAAAGGACAAATTTGTTTTTTCGTTTACAGAATAAGGTCACACAATATTGGATTGCATATTCCATTCAATGTAACACTAATTTTCTGTTTCCCTATTTATACTTTCATATATGGATGTATTATTGGGTTCTTTTTCAAATCGCAGACACATAGCAATTCCAGAAAGGTAAGAAAAATTTGTGTTTCTATAAACCAATTTTCGCTCCTGTCAACTAGCTTTTAATTATTTATTTTTAATGCTTTCTTATGAATGTGGCAATGATTTCCTTTTCTTATTCATTGTACTTGAAAAGTATTATGCAGAAACAAAATATTTTTATAAAAAAGTGATGAGAACAGTTTATTTTAGATATAATAGCTTAAACATTGCAAACTTATTTAAAAGATATTTATATTCCTTTTGTAATGAAAAGTGTACGAGTATTTGTTTGAAAGCTGTTTTAAACATATATATTTATCTCAATAAATCTTGTTTGTATCGTAGAATACTAAATCGCGGTTTCTCAATTCTATTGGTTAGTTTTAATAGAACATATACATTTAATAAATTCAGACAGACTAAAAACCATGTATGATATATCTGTACTGATATAAACTGTAAAGCAGTGTTGATAAAAAAAAAGCTCTTTTCTTAAGCAACTGGTTTGCAAATTTAATTTTTTAAGAAAAAAATTTTTAGTGTTATTTAATTTATTATAATTTTCTTTGATATCCTTAAGACTACACCAATTTAAAATTTGTTTTAAAAACTAAAGACAGTTTGATACTTAATTTGCAACGTTATTCCTCTTGTTTAATACATTATTAACAACTTTTGATGGTAAAAATCTGTTGTCCTGAGTACATCAGTAAGTCACTTTCAGCACAGTTATTCCTTTAATATCATCACTTTTAAGCCAATTGAATTAAAAATATTCTAGCTTTCTACTTTCATCTTATAATTACATTATAGTTTAAATAGAAATAAAAAAGGAGGAAACCTACAAAATAGTGATTCTTTCTTTTCCTTTCTATTAAAAATACAGTACTTGAAATTCTATTTTAATTTTTTATTGTGATATTTGTATAAATATGTAAGACGAAAAATTATTTTTGGATCAAGTTCTGTGTTGTCAACAATTTTTCGTAACTTCTAATTTTTCTTCAGCTGAGCAACAAAAAGATTTATTAAGTATAATATAATTATATTTCCATTAATTAGTTTTCTAATTTAAATATTTTATTAATAGTTCTCGTTAATTTAATAACTTTTTTCCATACGATTTAAATGTCTATTATAATTTAGTATATACGTAAATCATTTCTTGCACACATCTTCTTTCATGATTGTGTTTATTTTATGCATTACTATAATTGGGTATTTATTTATTTTTTATTTATTGAGACTAGACAGATATTAATATCTGAAGCCACATTAAAGCTATTAAGAAAAAATAACTTGCCAATTCAAAAGTTAAAAATAATCCATTGCTAACAATTACGAATTATTAATTACAATATGTAGTTCGGAGATGTTTACTAAGCCGTTAAAAGGAAACTCTACTTATTTAAGTTTACATATATTCATCCAGGAATTTTTAACACAATAAATACCATCTTTAGTACTCTTTAATATATAAAGTGCCATCTATGTAAAAAGAATTAAAATATAGAAATTTTTATTGCTTATATAAATTTGATCAATTATGTGCCATAAGATATCAGCTTTTAAAAAAAAGACATTGTTTCGATGATATTTAAGTATTTTGAAAACATCCCGTTATTATAATAAGGTATTCATTTTATTTAAGAAATTCTTTTATGTGTTATCATGACAATTGATCGAAATCTTGAGTAAATAATATATGTCAGTGGAACATTTATCTTTTATGGCCAAAGCTAGTTTTAATTTTATTGTTTTATAATCTCAATCTATTTCTATTTCTGATTATGGATAAAATTCAAATATGCAAATAGTTTAGCAACTAAGTAAATAGAATTTTATAAAATAACACGTAATTATGTTCGGAGAAATATTCTGAGATGTCTTCAGGATACCGTATTTATTCGAATTCAAGTCGCACCCCAAATTCTCAACACGTTTTTGTGAAAAAAAAATTTTAAAAATAGCGTAGAAAGATTTATTGATATCCGATATTTACGAATTTTAAAAAAATTTAAAACGTAAACTAATAAGAAGAGAATAATTCATTTATTTTACCAGTAATAAAAACTCTTAAATACATTCATGCAACTAATTAGCTTAACCGCCAGTATTATCAATTTTTCCCAACCAATGGATTTTTTCACCTTCGATTCTAAGCTCGCCCGATTATCATCAGCATTATCATG
>BMAV01010134.1:254328-273542 GCA_019973955.1 Trichonephila inaurata madagascariensis | reverse complement strand
ACCTGGGCGTATATATACGTCTTTCCGAAGTCCTAACTTTCCTCTGCGCTGCTCTCAGTGGAACTATTCCGAAGGCCTTACAATGCCATAAAATGACCTTGCCAATGTTTGTGAAGGGATTATTTATTTCAAAGAAAAATTTTCTTATTTGTGCCTTTTCTTCCCTCCCCATCCAATACACTACATATGCACGTCTATGTGAAAAATGGTGGCACTGGGGAGCGAATCACGCAACTTTTAATCGGCCATTTAGAGGTTAATATTTTCCTTTTTATAAAAAAAAGATAAAAAAATGCTTGTTTTCTTTTGCATGAAAGAGCGTCTGTGATTAATATTTATATAAATAAGTTCATTTAAACTTGTTAGTTACTCTTGTTACAATGTCACAAATAATACATGAGAAATGAGGTCATAGTCACAATCTCGTTGGATATGAAGTGAAAGTTCGGAGAGTAGGTTTCCAGCACTGGAGACATCCTCGTCTCTTGATCACAGTTCAAAATAACGAGGTCCTTGCCAACCACCCTCATATTGCTTTATACGACGTTAATAAATCCCCAGTCGATCTCGTGGCCGGCATTGTTTCTGTCAACTCACCTGTTTGAGTTTAGGTGCCACTAAAGGCCCGTCGTGTAAGGAAATTGTTGTACAATAAATCTGTAGGAGATCAAAATTTTCATACTGACTTGATACGAAAGTGTGAACAATGAAGAGCCAGTTAAGGAGTCATCCTCGTCACTTGATTGTGGCTCAAATTACGAGGTTCATCACCAATAACTCTCATATTACTTCTGATTGCGATTTAAATAAACAAACAATCAAAAACATAAGAAAGTAAAGTTTTCAAAGATACTAACTGTAGATAAAAAATTTTGAAAACAGAACTTGAATTTTCGAAAATAAAACCATTAGGCATGTTATCAGATGAAAATAAATCCCTATTAATTGTCAAATTTAAAGTATTGAAAAAAAATTATAATTTTAAATTTGAATTTCTTTGATTGAATAATTGCTGATTAACGTTG
The DNA here is from genome assembly GCA_019973955.1 of Trichonephila inaurata madagascariensis. Taxonomy (NCBI): domain Eukaryota; kingdom Metazoa; phylum Arthropoda; class Arachnida; order Araneae; family Nephilidae; genus Trichonephila; species Trichonephila inaurata. The sequence continues at coordinate 272,517 of BMAV01010134.1, read as the reverse complement.
CACTAAAAAACAGGAGCGACGGATGGTGACGGATTTTCGTAATTCTGATTCACAGTCAAGTGATAATACCCAAGTTCGCCCTTACTTCGCTCTCCAAACTTCTGCACTACGTCATCTGACAGATTTAATATACATCATCTACACTACTTGAGGGCTCCATAAATGAGTTAAGTGGCCGTGGTAGCCTAGTGGTCAAGGTAACGGACACTGGGCCGGTGTGTAATGAGTTCGAGCCTAGTACCGCTGATGACCCACCGTGTAGGGGAGAGATGCACGTTAAATCTGTCGTAGGGCTCAAAAGTCCTCCTGTTGGTGTGGTAGTTAGGAAAGGAGGGGTGCCAGCTCAGGTGTCGTCCTCAACACTTGACCATGGTTCAAAATTATGAGGTCCGTCGCCAAAAGCCCTCGAGTAGCTGAACAATGCGACGTTAATATTCCTTCACTCATAGACTCAAATGTGCAGCTTGACTGAAACATCATCAGCTTTGACACTTCAGCAACTGTGGTCATAATTTATACTGAAAAGCAAAAATAAATGAAATATAGGATTTAAACTTTATCTATTATTTTTTTTTGCTATTTATATTCACGAAAATCCAAAATTTATAATAACAATATTCTCTAAAGGTATTCTAATAAGTAAAACAAATAATGAAATTTCCAGCTTTTCTTCAATACATTTTCAGTATCAAGAATCATCCTTAAAATCTTATGACTAATTATTTTGGCATGAGAGAGAGAGAGAGAAAGATCCATGTTTTTTAAAACTCTAGTAAATTAAAATCATTTCACTATAAATATAATGAAAATTAATGTATTTAGTGGAGTTGTTCTTCAAAATATATACAATAATATTTATGCGCAGATATTGATTTTAAATAATAATAAATATTCGACAACTTGACTAAAATTAACGGTACTTGCGTATTATACCAACGACTTATTTCACCAAATTAAAAGACGTCGGCAATGAAAGAAATGTCGCCAAATGCAGCCATCGTTACTGCTGTGTTCGAGCAATAACGGATACCGTTTTCCACTATTGGCTGCTTATCGTGGCATTAGGCAGCCTCTTTTGATTTGAAGAAAATGCCGATGGTATAATACATAAGTACTTCTAAATTGATTACATCATAAAATCGATATTTCATCTAATGATATTTATCATCGATATTTCATGGAATCTTATACGATCAAATAGCTTAATGCAGAAACTGAGTTGGCAATCCTACAGAAATTAAGGAATTTATAAATAACAATTAATTAATCATATCGTTTTATGACTGATTAATGCTCACGAGCAAAATAATACGTGGTGGGATTCAAAGGTTCCCGAATTGAGTCTATAACTTAAAAAAATATTACCAGTTAAGTTGTTGAAACACATCCTCCTTCGAAATAAGACCCTTGAGCAACAGCACACTTTTGTCACATCGCTTGTAAAGTTCATGGAAACATTTCTGGAATCTATTCTTAGCCATGTCCTTTCATTCTGCCTGCGATGCACTTTTAACTTCATCTGCAGATGGAAATCGACGACCCTGCAAGTGACATGCCCGTTCAAGAAATATTCTGAAGTTTCAGGGAGCGAAATCAGGGGAGTAAGAATGATATGGCAAAACAGTTGCTTTCATTTTCACCCCGTCATTGTGTAAAGCATGCTCTTACGTACCTCTGCAGAAAACTTTTCAATATTTTCAGAGGTGTGGGAAGTCTGTGAACGTCTAGAGCGTTTGCCGTCTTTGACACCTTCCCTGTCTTCTCTGAAACGTTGATGCCATTCAAAAACTTGCGTTCTCGCTAATGTTCCACTGTCTTAAACATGCTTTAACATTCCGTAAGTCTTCATAGCACTCTTTCCCGAGCCAACACAAAACGTGATATTATTCTCTGCTCAACAAACGCAATTTCTTTCAATCGCTGGTTACTAAATGTACCTACAAAATACAACGCCTTGGCAAGTCACCGACCAAAGTAATTTGGGACAAACATTTTTTAGAAAAGGGGAAGAAAGCAGAGACACAGAAATGTTATCGTAGACACTCTACTGCAGTGATTCCCAAAGTGGTCTTCCCAGGTGTCTACGATGGCTTGCAAGGGGTCTACATCGGCAGGAAAAAAATTGGGGGTTCATGAAGTGTAGATTGGGGTCTATGATCGTGACTCGCATTTAACTAGTTCGTACTTTTAATTTTAACTTTTAAAATGAATGGAAAGGGGTGTTACTTATATTTACTTACGTAATTTTTATTGTAATATAAATGCATCTATCTATCTCGAATTATGGAATATCGTAAGAAAGTTTTTAATTGCTTTTCCAAGTGAAAAGGATCCAATCTTCATAACAAAAAAAAACGGATGCTACTAATAGAGGAGATTTAAGATTCAGCCTAATAAAATTGATACTAAATGTTGAAAATTTATTAAAAAGGAGCATCAGATTCCCACCTTCCGTTAAAACCATTTGTTTATTGCTCAGTTGTTTTGTGTAACAGATGTCGAATTTCAGTTTTATTAATAAACGTTTAAAATTAAGATGTTTGCTTTCTTAAGTTTTTCACACTCAGTTAAAAACTTAAATCTTTTAAAGTACGTAGCTCTGTACCAGCTATCAAAAACACTTTTAAATTGTTGAATTTGCAAAAATTTAATACGAAGTAAGCAGGGGTCTACCTCAAACCGAAAAACATGGTAAGGGGTGTATGAGATAAAAAAAAAAGTTTGGGAATCTCTGCTCTACTGCAACAATTTTTCGCTTTACAGGCTCAGTCCGGGAACTTTTGAATCCAGATTCGTATAAGTTTGTTTTTTAAAGTTAACTAAATGGACTATGGATAAATCAATTTTTCAAATGAAATGTACTGAAAAAAATTCAATAAGAGATAACCGATAAATATGCACATTTCTCCTTTTATTTTGTATTAGTAAAAAAAATATTAAAACCCAAGCTGAGCACGTTATTCTACAATAAATCGATACTTCCCCCCCCCCCCTACCATGCAAAAGATAATTCCGCGCGCTCGAAGAGAAGTAATTAAGCAACAACAATCCTATAATTATCCCTCTTCCTCTGTCAACAGTAACAAGGATGGTAAATTACTCAAATCTGATAATCGTTGTGTCCTATCGTTAAAGTCAAGTCTTCTGAAGTTCATCGGGTAAAGAACATTGATCTTTATTCTGGTTTCAAGCAAAAAAAATCTCCCATTGTGAGCATACAATTAAATAAATTAGAATCCTCAATCGATGCTTTCAGAAATATCTGCAGCCAATGAGAAACTAATCTCGAATTAATTTGTCGTTAAAAGTTGACCGAAAAGTTAATGAAATGAATAACCCTCCAGCAAAGCGATTCCTAACAAAAGCGGCAAGTACGCCATCAAGGCGCGTTTAGCAATAAAACGAATATGCGTTAGAAAAAGTACCTTCCAGATTCGATGGATCTGGGTATCGCAAAACAATAAAGCGATAAAGGTTTGAATGCTCATAGAACTCCATCGGCTTTGAATAAAGCACTCTTTACTGCTGAAAATGTAATTAATTTTCTTCTACAAATAACCGGATGGAGTATTAGTTAGGGTACTTACCGGAATTAATTAGAAGCTTTGAAAACATTTTTCAAGAAAGTTAAAAGATTCGATGTGGAGGAGTCGCCGCTTCTGTTTCGAATGCGAAATCGGTAATTTGTTTTCGGGGTTTGTCTTGTAAATGATTTTTAAAGACGTTTAAGATGAGGATTGAAGATATTTAGTAATTAAAACTGCTGTTCGGTGTTTGTATTGGATTTTAAAACTCGCTAATTGCGGAGTGATTATTTTTAATAATGTGTAATTTAGCTTTGGAAGCGATGATGAGGCAATGAAAGGAGTCAATTGCTTTTTCTTCTATTTTCTCACTTGTTACTTAATTATTTATTTAAATGTATAATTATAATTTTCTAATCTTTTACATGATCTATATCGGGTAAAAGGGGTGTTTTTTTTATTAAAAAACAATAAAACATGAACAAGTATTCTTAAAACTTTTACTCAAAGCCTAATGCATTCTTTATGATTATTAAACTGAATATTCGAATTTATCGACTCAACCCCTTTTTATTTACTTATTTTTAATTTTATGTATTTCATATTTTATTTTAAAACACATATATAAATACTGAGTATTAGTTACTGCGAATAATTCGTGGTTTTTAAATGAAACTGAGAAATTAATTAAAAAATTGTTTACATGGTTGTTTTAGACTTATATGTTAAATAAGAATATTTAACATCAACAAATAACATCAGATTCACATAGTTGATCTTGGCAAAAATTATGCAGAAAAAAAAAAATCTCAGAAAAAGCACCTTTTTTCAGAAAATTACGTAAATTGTTGTATTTTCGTTTTTAAAAAATAATTTTTTTTACCAATTTAAGTATTTTATCAGGTATGATAAAAAAAAAGATTCTACATGAAACAGAAATAAATTTTATTATTTCCGAAATTTCCTTCTTTTTTTTAAAAGAAAATTATAAAATTTGGAAAATTCATCAAGTTTGTCAGAAAAAGGGATCTTGTCGAAACTAAATAAAGTAATTGATAAAAATATGTTTCAAGAGATGATTCATAGAATCATCTATATGTGTACATGTGTAAAAGAAAGCGACTCCCTCACTCATCACAATATCTCATCACTATTAGATCTTGAAATTTAGAAAGCATTTTTCTTTTGTTGAATAGAGATCCACCAAGAATGGGTTTTGTGGAAATCGAGCCTCAAGTGGGTTATAGAGGAGTTTTAAATTTAAAAAAAAAATGTCCGCTTAAGAACTAATAGACTCTTAGATTTGAAATTTAGTAAACATGTTTATTTTGTTTAGAGATCCGCTAAGAATTGGTTTTACGAAAATCACACAACTGCCAAGGAGAGTTAGGAGATTACGGGGCATATAGATAAAAAAAAAGTCTCGTTTTTAAACTATTAGACCTACAAAAACTTGAAATTTGTCAAACATTTTTCTTTTGTTGATTAGAAATCCAACAAAAATGGGTTTTAAGAAGGTTTTTCAAGGCAATTGAAAGCTTAGATATCATTAACTTATAAAAAAAAGGATATATTCATGCAACATCATGAAATACCAAGTGAAGAGAGTAGGTGACGGCTAGTTACTAATAATTCTCTTAAAAAATAGAAGATAATATGTATCAATTTAAATATCAGTTTAAAAGAATTATAAATGTATAACTAATCCTTATAAATAAATTATTTATCATACCAATTTTTCAAAGCATAATTTTCTCCCTTTTAAAGCCAAACATTGTAAAGTTAAGAAACTTGTACAAAAATTTCAATTCCAAGAAAACTTTTGGGGTTTTTTTGTATAAATTGCCTTCCTAAGAGAAAATCGATGAGAACTCCCTTCCTTTTATGGCCCAGCTGTCAGTAAGGTGACTGTAGTAAAAGTTTAACTATATCCCTAAAGAATAAAAGATACTGACCATTGGTCAAGATCATTATGGTCTCTGTAATGGTTTTTTTCTTCCCAATTTCGGTTGGATAATGTCTAAAGACACTATTTGGCAAGAAACTGGACATCTACAAAAAACAGAGATAGTGTTCTCTCCATTTAAACTTTAATGGAGATTTATGGGTGGGAAATATTTGAAGAAAACATTTACTCAAAAGAAAAAATGTTTTGAAAAGAAAGAAAAAATAACTAAGAAAATTTACGAAGCCGAATAACAATTAATTAATAATCAGAGGTTATTGGGGCATTTTTAAGTTCAATATTTGTAAAAATGCTCTAGAGAGAATTGCATATAATACGCGCTAAATAGAATATACATATTGCTAGAACATATACAGTATATCAGTGTTTCTCAAACTGTGGGGCGCGCCCCCCTAGAGGAGCGTGATAACTACGAGGGGGACGCGAGCATTTTGAAAAGTCGAAAACAAATGATTATTTAAAAAAATTATTAATTTACTAAAATTAAGCATACAAAATACATTCTGACATAATAAAAAAAATACACTTTTACACTGATTCCATACACTTATAATATTATTAGAGTACTGTAAAATGTATCTTATAATTAACTTAATAATAATAAGTTAAGAACAAATTTAATAAATACCAGTGAACCCGTGGGCTTGTCATATATAAAATTAACATTTATGTTGATAATTTGTACGGTTTATAATTTAATCCTTTAATTGAGGATTAAAAGGTACGCTAGTCGCTCCCCAATGCCACCGTTTTTCACGTAGGCGCGCTGATGTGATGTATGGGAGGGGGGGGGGGGAAGAAACGCATAAACAAAATCCTTCAGAAAAACTTTCAAAGTCCTTTTATTGCATTCCAAAGCCTTCGGATTAGTTTTATGGAAAGTAATGCACAGAAAGGACCGTATTTCGGAAAGACGTACATATACGTCCGGGGCACTTAACGCTTTAGCTGAGCGAGACGTTTATGTACGCTGGTGGTACTTAAGAGGTTTAAGATGTATTGCAGCTGCAGCGTCAAAGTATAGTTGTTTTTTTTTAACTCAATACATTGGTATTGTATTGAAGGGGGGAGCGATGAAAATTCTGAATAAATTTTGGGTCGCCAACATTGAAAGTTTGAGAAGCACTGCAGTATATGCATATAAATAAGACATATAAATTGTATATAAATCCATCTCACTACTATCACTCTTGAAATTTACGTGACACTACGTACATTATTTCTTGGTGTTGCAATTTCCCTTTTGAGGAAAGAATATATATATATATAATCAGTTTTTTAATAATACCAATTTTTTATTCAACTAAGAGCAAGTCAGTTTTCATCTACTCTAAATATTTATATGTAATGAAAAAATAGTACTTAGCAATAAATGCATGTATTCTACTCTATTCCTTGAGCTCCACTACCAGGTTTTCATGGGGCTGCGGTAGCCCAGTGGCCAAGGTATCGGATCATGGCAGGCATATCATGAGTTCGAGCCCAGTACCACTAAAGACCCGCCGTGTAGGGCAGCGATGCACGTTAAATCTGTCAAGAGCTCAAACGCCCTTCCATTGGTGTGGTGTGGTAGTTAGGAGTGGGGGATGCCAGCTTAGGTGTCATCCACGTCACTTGACCATGGTTCAAAATTACGTGGTCCATCGCCAAAAGCCCTTGTGTAGCTGAACAATGCGACGTTAATATTCACTCACTCACTCACCAGAGGTTTTCATTTCCTTATTCAAGACCACTGACATTTCAAATATAAATTCTATTAAACAAATTCTATTAAACTTTTTCTCTGTCTAAATCAATTCACTTGATTTTAAATAGCAATATTGCTTTACATAAATCGCCGCTCCTTTACAAAAAGAGGTTTTCCCATCAGGCAATGTCTGAAGAATACTTTCCCGAAGGTTTAGTGGAAAACCCCAGAGAACCCGTTATTAAGTCAACTTTTTTTTTTTTTTTTGCAACAGTATATGAATATCTCTCTTTGAATTCCCAAAACGATTATAAAAGAGGCAAATAGAGATGCCTTAAATTTAATTCTATAAACAAAACAATTTTTTTTTGCCAAGAGCATTTATTAAACACAACAGTTTTATTTGACTAAGCAATATATTCTTAAGTTCGTCTAATTTCTAATAATAACTACAAAGAAGGCATTGCCAAACTCTGAGAGATAAACTAAGAATTAAACGTTTATTTCCATTTAAGCAAACTGTATTACAAACTTTCATCTTAAGGAGTACAACAAAAGCAAGCATTTACTTGAAGGAAACAATAATTAACCAAACAGAGCTGAGGAAATAATGCAAGTTGAAACAAGAAGCGAAGTTGATTCAGTTAAGACAAGTTAACTCTGAAGCGACTGATTTAATCTCAATCCGGACACGACAGTTCTCGACTTAAATATGCATCAATTGCTGTAAGAAATGCAATTATACCTTCTGTTCACGGCAAATGAATTTGATTTACTTTTCTTCATTTCTTCTGTCTCTCTTATATACCCTTTCCTCGTCTATTCTGTCCTCTAAACAGCTTTTATTATATACACAACTAGCCAATACCCACTTACCTAAGTATTTCATGATGCTGTATAACTATATATTGTTTTTACGTTATTTATATCTAATTCCTAGTGTCAAGCTTTCTATTGTATTCAAAAAACTTTCTTATAAACCTCACCTCTTAATTCCAAAGGCACTGAAATTGAATTCTTGATTGGAATCATATTTATCTTACTACCCCAGAGCTCCATCGGAATGGACTTCTACAAAACGCTTTTTAAGCGAATCCCTACTCATCAAAAGAAATATGTTTGCCAAATTTCAAGTCTCTAGTTCACAAAAGTGGAGTCTATTAGAAAAACCCGATTACGTAACACCCTTTTCAAGTCGATTTCCAAAAAGTTTAGTTTTTCTTAACTAAAGTACCCCCACAATCCACTTAAAGAGTACATTTCTGTAAATCGATTTGGAGGATTTCTGCTGTTCTTAGAGGATTTCTACTGCTTGTTCTACTCAACAAAAGAAATGTGCCTGCCAAATTTATACTCTGAATGTCTAATAGTTTCGGAGATGTCTCAATGAATGAGTGAGTGAGTGAGTTGCTTTTTTCCTTTGTATAAATAGATCAGAAGAAGCAATTCACTCCTTTTTTTAATATTTACAAAAATCAATTATTGGAAACAATTAGAAGAAATATAGTATTAATATAATAAAAAAATATTTAATAAAACATTAAAAATAAAAGCAAGTCACACACAACATTATTAAAAAAGTAGATTATTATTAATATCATTTACAATATGATTAAATACAATTCAAATACACTTTAAAACAGAAGACCGTACAGATCTCATATTGTTATTATTGTCTCGGATTAAATATTATGCTCTTATTCACATTATATATGTAACTTTTAGACTATTTAACATTAATAAATATGCGGCATTCCAGAATTCTTCAGAATTATGGCAATCCTAACCCTAGTCTATATTAAGACCTTGATCCAGGTTGCATAACAATATATCACTCCTCGCACAGAGAATTACTTTCACATATCCCAAGACAGCCAGAGTCTGTCTGACAGAGCGTAAACTCCGACATCTATTGTTGTCAAGTCTACGGCTGCAGAGAAAACCTTGAAGAGAAAAACCTTCTACAAAGCACCGGGTGATAACCATATTTCCCTTTCGGTGCGACAACAGCAGTTTTACAGAGACCCCAACATTAATATTATACCTTACTATCCACCAGAAAAGCAAAGAACGGAACTGACAAGCTGTTCAAACCATGCATTGCCTTTCATGGTCCGATGCCTTCGTGTTGCATCCAAACTAAGTGAAGGGAAAATCGGCTTCACCATCAGATGTACTTTGGATGAATTGCATTAACGACTATTTTTGCTTTGCTAGAAGAAATGGTGACCGACTACCCATGCAAATGAATTCCTTTTTTCTTTCCCGAAAGATTATGTGAGTTAAACGTATTTTTTATTTACCAGCACTACTAATTCATATTTATAAGAGAAGCTCTAAGGAACATATTAAAATAGTTATGTAGGAATTTAGGAATGTAGAAATTGGGCTGGCTGAAGAGTATTATGAACAGTACTATTACACGACACCCCGCAGTCGTCAAGGATTCTTGATCTTGCTTAATCGAATTCTTGCGAATAGTTTTTTAAAAGGTTTTTCATTACTTACACATTTAATTCATTTTGCTTTTTTCCCCGAGTTTTATTTTTATTTCGCATATTTGTTTTTTAAAGTAATAATTTGAGCAATTATATTATTTTTACTTCAATATTTAAGATCTTAGAATTTTTCATGAACAATTTTCTTCCACATTAATCTTATTCATGAATTAAAAATAGTACAAAAAAATTTTGATGTTGAATGAAATAAACAAAATCGATAAATGGCATTTTTCTTAAAAAAATAAAATTTTAAATCTGCGTTACTTTTTTTAATTATTATTTTCATAAAAATATTTATTTGTGAGAAAATTTGAGTTCATAGTTTACAAGTATACTGAACAATATCTATTTTGTTATGTATTTGTTCAACCTACTCTCTCGTGACTTTTTAAGTATAAAAATTATTTATAATTTGAATGTATCAAGCAATTCGTGTATTAATTAAATACCCAACTGCTCATTAGGAAACAACTTTGTTGCACAAAACTGTTTTATATTTTATTAAAAGTCTTCAAACCATTGCCGTGGACCTTGTATTTTCTCTGGTAGAAAAGGTAGTTCGAATTGAATTATGTATTAGTTAGAATTATACTACTCCCATTTCTCTATATTAGTTATTGAGCTATATCTTTTGCATTTAAGGTCTACGTTCGGAACCGTGATTTTAAAAATCGCATAAATAGATAATTTTCATGATATTTAGTATCACTTAGATTAGAATACATGTATAAAATTGTTTTAAGGACATTTTGACAAAAAAAATTATTTAAATACAACATTTCGGCAAAAATTAACTTAGAATAACCTTTTTCCAAAATGTTCTCCTTTTGTGAAAAATTCTTCTATTATAATAATATTTTGCCTGTATATAGCTCAGACATCTCTACAGAGGCTCAACTATGTGATTTTTGAAAAATTCACATTATTTTCAGAGTTGCAACCAATTGAAGTATAATTATCGGCGTTTTTTTCTTAAAATTACTCCCCTCTGTTGTCGTAAAACATGGATAAACCCACTTCTAAGTGATATATTTCAAAAATTCTAGTTGAGCCTTCGTACAGAGGTCTGAGCTATATACAGGCAAAATATTATTATAATAGAAGTATTTTTCACAAAAGGAGAATATTTTGAAAATGGGTCATTCTATGTTCAGTTTTTGTCAAAATATTGTACTTAAATAGTTTTTTACAGTAATACTATTCTTAAAACAATTTTATATACATCTTCTAATCTAAGTGACACTAAGTATCATAAATATTATCCATTTATAAGCTTTTGCAAAATCACGGGTGCAAACGTAGTCGGATACCTTAAAATTAGAGACAAGTTTTGGACTTTTATATGTAAATTTATCAGAAACCAACGATAAGTATTTTTAAATTATTTAATAAATATTAATTACATTGTTTATAATCACATAATATTGCTGAACTCAGTTTCTCGAGTAAGGAAATGCTAAATTCTTTATCAATTTTTTATAGTGATTGCGGTAGCCTAGTGGTCCGAAACACGAACTTGTGGCCGGCGTTGTTGAGCAATGGGTTCAAGTTTTGATGATTCTGAAAACTCTACCTGTAAAGGGGTTGATGCACGTTAAATCTATCGTAACTGCAAGTTCTCACGTTGACGTGATGCGGTACTTAAGAGAATGGGGGGAGGGTGGGCAACTCAGGTGCCATCCTTCGCGTTTGACTGCGGTTCAAAATCAAGTGATCGGTCGCCAGTAGCGCCTACATTGGTTTTTGAAGTGAAACTGATAAACTCTCCCTCAACATAATTTTTATAAAAGCGTATATTTTAAGGCATCCGAACACGTAACACCAAATTCGGTCAAAACACATTTTTTTTCTTTTTATTTTGTTGAATAGAGCTATCTCTTGGCTTCACAAAACTATACTTTGTTTCGTTTTTACGTTTCCTAAAGGCCAAGTTACAATTAGTTTTATAAAATTAGAATAACCTGAACTGGGCCTTTAATTTACCAGAAGTGGATATTTAAATGGTTCAAAATGTATGATTGCGAGTCTGATAACTCAAAATGTTAGAAATGTATTGCTATAAAACTTTTTGAATCTGATATTTATATTATATCCTAGAAAATGTAATAAAATATTTCTTAATGTATGAATATTTTTTGAATTATATACTGTCAGATAAATAATGGTCTCTTACAGGGTATCACATTTTTTATAATTTTTACTTGATCAGTTCTCAATTTTTTAAAATTTAACAAAGCATTAAAGTTTTGGTACATTCTCTAGATAAATACATCTAATTTGTTTTAATAATACTTTTACTGATATAAGTTTATTACTTTTTCTCTAATTGCTTTGAAGTTTTTCAAAACTTTTGCTGAAATTTCACTTATATTTGGGATTTTTATAACATTTAGACAATTTTATTGAAAATATATTTAGTTAAATGTTAGTATTTATTGGTATTAATTCCTTAAAAAAGTATTTATAATGTTTATATTTGTTAAAAAGTACTCCAAACGTGTTCGGATACCTAAAAGAACCAATTGAATTCTTGCTGTAAATGTAACATTTATGAAACGAAAAATTAATCTCTCATTTCTTAAAATTACCTTGACATTATTTTAAAAGTAATATTATTGTTCTCACATTTAATAAAAACTATAATAAAAAATTACTTTTAAGCGTTTCATTTTTTTTTAAAATAATTTTGAGTAGTTTTTTAGAACACTAGGATTAAAAACGTTAGATCTTATTACTAATTCGACTTATAATATTTTTATTACACTTGTTTTGCTTAATTACCTTTATTCTGTGAAGTAACTGAGATCACAGAGCAATCCAACTGTCTAACATTGTCTGAAACATTTGGAGATTTAATTTAAATCAGCGTTTCTCAAACTGTGGGGCGCGCCCCCTTGGGGGGCGTGACAAATCTACGAAGGGGGCGCGAGCATATTGGAAAGTCAAAAACAAAAGTTTATTTAAAAAAATTATTAATTTACTGAAATTAAACTAACAAAATACATTCTGACATTAAAAAAATGGACATTTACATTGATATATTACACTTATAAGTGTGCTACACAATATATTTTATAATTAATATAACAATACTAAGAGCAAGTTTAATAACCAGTAACTCCATGAGATTGCCATACATAAAATTAAATAATAAAATTAACACTTATCTTAATAATCTGTACGATTTATAATTAATCCCTTAACTGCCGATTAAAAGTTATCCCAGTGCCAACTGTTTTCAACGTAGGGGCGCGTATGCGATGTATTGTGGGGGAAGGAATAAAGAAGCAAATAATCTGAAATAAGTAAATCCTTCGAAAACAGTGTCAAGGTCCTTTTATTGCATTCCAAAGCCTTCTGAATAATTTTATGGATAGCAGTTCGACCTGCAGAAAGACGTATATATACGTCCTGGGAAATTAACGCTTTGACTGAGCGAGACGTTTATATACACCGGTAGCACTTAAGAGGTTAAGATCGTATCGTAGTTTTAGCGTCAATATATAGCACACACACTATTGAATTTAATGCATTGTTATTGTATGAGGGGGGCGCGATGAAAATTATGATTGAATATTGGGTCACGAATATTGAAACTTTGAGAAGCACTAATTTAAATAGATGATAAAGCATTCATTTAAAAAAAATAATACACATTACGTATTACTTATTACTTATTTGAATTGTTTTATCCAAATAATATTTCTTTCAAACTGCGCGTTATTTTTAACTTAATATCCAATGCAAAGCTATATTTTCGCGTATAAATATTTACTACATACAAATTCATTACAATATTCCCCACATCCTTTTTCTTATTACTTTCCGTTACATCTGCCATTAATATTCGCAACTAGCCTTGAATACAAAGTTCTAACTTAACTTCTATAATTCCTTCTTCCCTCCTAATCCATTCAGTTTCAATTTTTCCTCCCCGGCTTGCATACTTCCGCGACGATGCTTTTAGTTTTTTTTTAACCGTTATTAAATTTTATTCAAGACAATTGAGATATATAGGTCACTGCCCTATGGAAACATTTGTTTCAAAGAAGATTACATTTGAGTATGTAAATGTTGTGTGTAATCGTATTACGCGTATTCTTCTCATAGTTATATTTAGGTGCGAAACTCGTTAATACGTGAGGAGATTATCAAGAATAATATGTAGAATACGTTTGTGCTCCAGCTTTGTTTAAGATCCTTAGGAGTTTCTTTAATGAAAAGTGCTTGTTCTTTGTGTGTGATTTATAGATAATGTTACTGATAAACATATGAAATGACTTGAGGAAAATTATGTATTACTTATTTAATATGTTTAATTTCTATTTTTTTAAAAAAAAATAAGATCAATTTTTTATTTTCATTCGAGTAAAATCATATTTCTCAGTCAGTTTTCATTTAAATTAAAAATTAAGGTATTCGACTACATTCGGAACCGTGATTTTGCAAAAGCGTGTAAATGGACAATATTTATGATATTTAGAGTCACTTAGATTAGAAATGTATACAAAATTGTTTTGAGAATAGTATTACAATAAAAAATTATTCAAGTACAATATTTTGACAAAAACTGAACATAGAATGACCCATTTTCAAAATATTCTCCTTTTGTGAAAAATGCTTCTATTATAATAATATTTTGCTTGTCTATAGCTCAGATCTCTGTACAGAGGCTCAACTAGAATTTTTGAAATATATAACTTAGAAGTGGTTTTATCCATGTTTTACGACAAGAGGGGAGAAATTTTAAGAAAAACACGCCGATAATTATTTCAGTTGGTTGTAACTCAGAAAATAATGTGAATTTTACAAAAATCATAGTTGAGCCTCTGTACAGAGGTCTGAGCTATATACAGGCAAAATATTATTATAATAGAAGCATTTTTTACAAAAGGAGAACATTTTGAAAGAAGGTTATTTTAATTTTTTGCCGAAATATTGTATTTAAATAAATTTTTTTTGTCAAAATGTCCTTTAAACAGTTTTATACATGTATTTTAATCTAAATGACACTAAATATCATGAAAATTATCCATTTATGCACTTTTTTTAAAATCACGGTTCCGAATGTAGTCGGATACCTTAAGAGTATTTTAATGTTTGCTTTAAAGCGTTATAAATACACATTATAATCTTTCTTCTGCATTTCATCAGATCAATATAAACATCTCTCAATATTTGATACAGAGTGAATACTAGTGAGTGTTTATTAACGTCACACTATAAAGCAACTCAGGTGCTATTGACAACGGACCTCATAATTTTGAACCAAGGGCAACACCTGAGCTGGCACCCACCAACCCCCAAATCTTCACACCATGCCAACGGTAGACTTTGAGGCACAGCATATTTAACGTGCATCAGCCCCTATACCAGGCGGGCCTTCAGTGGCACAGGACTGAAATGCATAACATGCCGGCCACGAGTTCATGACCTAACCATTAGGCTACAGCGGCCTCATATTTGATGCAAAGCTTAATAATGCAAGATATTCTAACTTTTTTTTTTTTTTTTTTTTGCATTATTGTCAGAAATTTATAATTTTTCCCATTGCAAATATATAGGAATTTTGAATTTTGATTATTCTATTTATTTAATCATAATAGTTATTTTTGAAAATTTAAATTAGATTTTGTGATATGTTTGAAATTAAAATTGAACTTCTACGCCTTGAGTACCATGTAACCACTAGTAGATACATGTTATGCATAGGCCAAAATCCCATTTTATCCTCAAGTGGATACAAGGCTTATTTAGATGTGCAACCAAAGTAATCAACACAGGAAACATTACAAGGTAGATTTTCTTTTATTGGGATTGTATGAAATTACAAAAAAAAAATGTTACAAAATATCTGAGTTACAAAAATTTGAACAAATAGGAAAATTAGAATTAAAATTACAAATCTTTGTTAAATTGTTCGAAATGTTCCTTGGAACAAAAAGCTTTTCCACATGCGTTACATAAGTGTATTGTCATTTTTGCTCCATTTCTTCATCACAATTAGATAAATCCGTATAAGGGTCAATATCGCATTCGTCGGTTTCCGACAAATATTCTTACTCAGAATCACTTTCAAGGAAATCCAACAACGATGCCATATTGGTAAGAAAAAGCAAAAATAAGTAACAAGAACAGTAATATAAACTTTAGAAAGTGAAACGGAGCACAAACGAACGTGCTCCCAAGTCAGAGGAAACTTAGTCAAAAGGAAAAATGAAATGTGAGTCACAATGGCAAGGTTAGTAACCCCAGGAATCTGGGATTTCTGGGGATACTAGGAAACGCAGTCTGGTAGTCAAGGGGTTAACTATGCAAAAAATTAACGTCCTTATTTTTTTAATATGTTTTAATGTGTGCAGCGTTTATTAACAGACAGTCTTATATATAACGTATTATTCTTAACATGTATGTTTCTTCTTTAAATATATTCGTAAAAAAGAAATGAATGCCATGATTTAAGGTATCTGACCACGTTTAGAACCGTGATTTTAAAAAAAGTGCATAATTGGATAATTTTCATGATATTTAGTGTCACTTAGATAAATAAAATAATAATGCATAAAATTGTTTTAAGGATATTTTGACAAAAAAATTTATTTACTTACAATATTTCGGCAAAAAATTAACTTAGAAGCACCTTTTTTCAAAATGTTCTCCTTTTGTGAAAAATGCTTCTATTATAATAATACATTTTGCCTGTATATAGCTCAGACCTTTGTACAGAGGCTCAACTATGATTTTTGAAAACTTCACATTATTTTCAGAATTACAACCCTTTGAAATAATTATCGGCGTTTTTTTCTTAAAATTTCTTACCTCTGTTGTCGTAAAACATGGATAAACCCACTTCTAAGTTATATATTTCAAAAATTCTAGTTGAGCCTCTGTACAGATGTCTAAGCTATATACAGGCAAAATATTATTATAATAGAAACATTTTTCACTAAAGGAGAATATTTTGAACATGGGTCATTCTATGTTCATTTTTTGTCAAAATATTGTACTTAAATAATTTTTTTATTGTAATACTATTCTTAAAACAACTTTATATACATTTTCTAATCTAAGTGATACTAAATATCATAAATATTATCCATTTATACGCTTTGCAAAATCAAGGTTCCGAACGTAGTCGGATACCTTAATTTTAATTTAATTGAAGTGGTTGCTGAATTTCGTGAAAGTAATTGTTTAGAGAGAACCTATTGGTCAACTGTGCCCCGGGCCTTTGCATGAAGAGTGGGAGGCTCATCTCATTCTCGAATTAGCTTCAATAAGTAATTTATCTTAATAAGTTAGTAATCTTATTCCTAGACATATTCTCCTAAAACGTGGGAATTTTGAACTATAGGACAACTTGCTACAGTTAAAGACAGAATTATGTCATGTGTGTCGTCCGTGTGCGGCCTAGACTAATCACCATACGCAATCCTATTTCGGAAGGTGGCTGTCCAGTTGTTTCTTGCCTAGGTTTGTGAGATTGTGAGTCACGCACATAAATTTGCTACTGGTTAGCTTTTATACGAGTATTGAATAGCGTATGTTGTATACTGTCTTCTTTAAAATATCAGAGTTGCAGGTTGGGGCTTACCATTGCGTAGGAGTCCAAAGCCTCAAGAAATCTTAAGACACATCACTGTGGACAAATGTAATAAATTTCATTAAGAAATATGGCTTATCTTATTCGTCGGTCAAACTTAACATGAATAAGTAATTGTAACGAGTGTAAAAGCAGGAGATAATTACACAAATATACAATCAATTTAAGATTTACGTAATGAGCTGTGTTGAAAGTCAGAAGATTTCTCAGAGATAAATCAGTTACTTCTCTCTTTTATATGTATTTCCCTTTGTACTTAAATAGTTTTAATACGAATGAAAATAATTTCTTCATCTAATGCTATTGCAAAGAGTCTTAATGAAAACAATACATTACTAAAAACATGCGGCGAGAAACACAGAAATAAATGATGACTCCAATGTATAATTCCTCATTTTGTTATGGAAATGAGATGCCTCGCGTTTGATAAAGTAGTAAAATACGGTAACTATCTACTTTCTTGAATCATTTACATATATTCTTATCTTAATGACATTATAATATAGCAATTAAAAATATCAAAATTATAATAACTTTTTATCGCCTTTATTGTATTTATTGATACTTTTCCTGATTCAAATACTGTAAAGTCCGCCGTAAAACGCGCACATTTAACTCGAAATTTACGTGTGCGCGTTATACGCGGGATATAAAAATGACAGTTTCAAAAATAAAAAAAAGAAAGGAGCATAAGAAAATAAGACTTCTACGTTGATCTAAATATTAATTAATTAAAAAAAATGACGTACTTAATGAACTTAAAGGGGGTTGAAGTTCTAGAAGTATACTGTTATTTACAAAATCCTGGGATAATACTTCAAATAAATGATTTCAAAACGTAAGAGCAGTGCACATGTAAAAATGTCCTGGGATGTCCTCCACAAAAAAACAAAACAAAAAAAGGGGGG
>BMAV01010134.1:215656-250893 GCA_019973955.1 Trichonephila inaurata madagascariensis | reverse complement strand
AGTTGATTTCTTCTAGCCATATTTCACGAACTGACTCACTGGCACTTGCAGCGAATATGTTGAATTGCATCTCCATCCTTCATTTTTTTCTACTGTTGAGCAGCGCGTGCCGACATTACGCGTTTTGCGTACGCTCACATCGCTTCTGACGTTTTGTTCCTGATATTTGCATACGCATGACGTTTCTACTGACTTACGTGTTCACTGTACTGAACTCCAGACCTCCTTTTCTGCAATTTTATGGCTATCTGCTAAATTTTTACATTGTTGCTTAAGTTTTGCACGCCAGTGTATATCTTTGTTACCGCTGTGATATTACCACCGACAAAGCATTTTGTTGCACTTGCAAAAGTTATTCACTCAAGAAATCATAGTGATCATCTCTTGAAATAGATCTTGAGGAAAAGTGTCATTGAATGTGATTCCTGTTTAATGGTGTTTTTAAATACAGCACTTTCGTGACAAATCAAACAATTATTGATCCATATTTTGTTTTGTTTTTCACTACAAAATAGTCAACCTCCCAATCTTCTTGAAACGATATATTTTCTTCGAATATTTTTCGCTTGCAAGGTATGAAAGATAGTTAAAAATTAGTTCTACCCATAAAACTGTCGCTACTCCACTGTTGTCTGTTATCACTAATCGTAACCATTCCAAATAGGAAAAGAATATCAGTTCGTACTTGTACTACACCGACAGCAAAAAGCAAAACTGATATATTGGACTTCCCGACAAAGAATTTCCCACCAATTTTTTAATACAATGTTCTTAAATAAGTGAATTTCTCAGAGCAATGGGCCATTACAGGACCACTTAAAAAGGCTCGGTGGGCCGCATGTGGCCCCGGGCCACAGATTGAGTACCGCTGTTTTATAGTATGAATATTGGGAAAAAATAGTACGTTGTTGTTACTGATGTCACCTGATCGGCAAAGGTCAGATCGAGGAACGCGAAATTCAGCATGGTAAAGGGCTAAGTGACGCCTCTCGTTAGCCGTAGCTTTGAGCACCATACAGGTGACAGTACGATTTGGCTCGTTTCCACCTGGGGTGGTCAGGGTTCTCCCACCTCTCTACCCCTTCCACCATCCACACGAGAGGACTTGCGGCTCGACGGCTATTTAGAGTACCAACATGCCGCAAAGGCACTATACATTTACAAACATCCATGTCTTCTCCGGGATTCAAACCCACAGTTCCTACGGCACCGCAGTCAGCATCACTAACCACTATACCGGTTGGGTGACAAAAAATAGTTTAAAAAAGGGATTTCGAAAATAAATATTGCTACAAAGGGGTTCAATTTTCGGAGGAAATGGAAAAAAAGACTTCATTTTAGCTCATGATTTTAGATTCAAAATGATTATTTTTCAACAATATCATTAAGTAAAAGTAATGATAAGAGAGTACTGAGTAGTACAATGCTCATTGCCGCATTTCATAACTCCAGCTCTCTCTCCCCCCGCACCATCGAATAAATTCGATTCAAGCTTTTTTTTTTTCATCTTCCTCTTTAGTGTGTCCTTTAATTTCAACAGTTCTTTTTTTTTAATTTAATGTTAAAGAAGCTGTCATATGTACCTGGGGTGTCTTTTTTCTTGTAAATATTTAATATGTGTCCTCTCCTCACAAAGAATTTTTAAAAGTACTAAAACTTCTGTTTCACTTTAACAAAAATAACTTTGACCTTTTACTATATAAAAGCTCAAATACCTTAACATCATTTGTGATAGTACTTAATTTATTTTTGCCTTCATCTATATACCAAGTGAACATCTTTTCCTTTTGTGTAGGTTTTGAAATTCTGAAAAAAATAATTTTTTTTTCAGATCTACCCTAATATTTATATTTGAAATTTAACTATTGGACTAATGCTAGCGCAAAATCTAATTTTTAATATTTATATCAAAAATTTAAATATAGTATATACATTAAATTTTGGTTCTGAAATATACATAAAACATTTAGTATCATTTTTTTTTTTTGCATTAATGTTACGTTTTTGGTATTTTAAAATGAAAAGCAATTACTATAAGCAGTTAGAGCAAATTTTAAATTATCCTTGTCTTTAAGCATAATTTTAAAATTAAAATATAATTTATATACTTAATACTAGTGTAAGTAATTAATAATACTGTGTTAATGCGAGTCAATAATTACTATTTACACTTAATCCACACATAATACTTTTTTAGTAATACGTAGCTGAAAACAGGTGCATATTCAAGACCAAATAAAGTAAAACGAGCTAGAATTAACTTCCAAAATTTATTATATTACCAAAAGATTTCACTTTTAAAAATAACAATTTACACGTAAAACATGTTACTTAAAAATAAACATTTCCCCAAAACAAGGTTCCTCATAGTGGGGGGAAAAGCAATGTATTTTATGTTCCATGATAAGCGAAAGTGTACAATCGACCCAGCATATTAAATCTTAAGCAGCCCTCAAGAGGCTATTCTAAACAAAAATAGCCCATACAACTATTAAAAAGAAGTAAGTGCAACATAAAGGAAGTTAATATTCATCTCAGCACGTAATCCTTGTGCTTGAAATCCAATAGGATCCATGGACAAGGCCGCAGCCAGAGCGTGCGTAGGCTTCCGGTGTAGGTCAAAATCCCTCAGAATCGCCACCAACATCAACATCTATTTATTAGATTCCCTGTGGCTTCTGTGATGTGTCAGTAGGTCAGGCTCAAGTGTGAATTTTGAGCGACTTAACAGTTCCCAGATCGTAACAGCGGCTTCGATTCGTCGGTGGTATTCATAGCTCGTGTTAATTGAAATGTAATGGATGTTGTTTTTTTATCATGATAAGGACATCGGATTTGTTCAAGCAATTCTAACTATGGGTATGTAATCTTTTGGAATCTGTTGTAGTTTTATGGGAATTTATCATGCAATTTATTATTATTATTATTATTATTATTATTATTGTGTAATACTTTATTTTAACTTCTAACTAATGTGAAAAATATTCTTACTTTTTTCTTAATTTCCAAGTAATGGCAAAGTCAAGTTATTTTTTCTCTTGCAATAGTTTTTAATTAATTAGTTGTTTTTAATGAGATGAGATCCCATCTCAGAGTTAAACTAATTTATGGTATCTGACTACGTTCGGAACCATGATTTTGCAAAAGTGTACAACTAGATAATATTTATGATATTTAGTGTCACTTAGATTAGAAAATGTATATAAAATCGTTTTAAGAATATTAATATAATAAAAAATTATTTAAGTAAAATATTTTGACAAAAAATGAACATAGAATGACCCATTTTCAAAATATTCTCCTTTTGTGAAAAATGCTTCTATTATAATAATATTTTGCCTGTATATAGCTCAGACCTCTGTACAGAGGCTTAACTAAAATTTTTGAAATATATAGTTTAGAAGTGGGTTTATCTATGTTTTACTACAGCACAGGGGAGAATTTTTAAGAAAAAAACACCGATAATTATTTCAATGGGTTGTAACTCTGAAAATAATGTGAATTTTTCAAAAATCATAGTTGAGCCTCTGTACAAAGATCTGAGCTATATACAGGCAAAATATTATTATAACAGAAGCATTTTTCACAAAAGGAGAGCATTTTGAAAAAAGGTTATTCTAAGTTAATTTTTTGCCGAAATATTTTATTTAAATAATTGTTTTTGTCAAAATATATCCCTTAAACTATTTTATACATGTATTCTGATTTGTGACACTAAATATCATGAAAATTATCCATTTTTCGCTTTTTTAAAATCACGGTTCCGAACGTAGTCGGATACCTTAAGAGATAAAGGTATATTTAATCTGTTACAGTTGAGCCTTCTTTCGTTGTATTATTCAAATTTTCATGTACCTTTTGCTGAATTTCGTACAAATAATTCTTAAGTAAAATTTTTTACAGTAAAAAAGCTTATTATTATTGGATCATATTTATAGAAGTTAACTCTTTATAAGGTCAAGGGAAGTATGTTTATCAGTAAATTTATCAATTTAATCTTTGCATCATTTTCCTCTATTTAATTTACAAATCTTTTTACATATTACAAACTTATTTTTATTTGCAAAAATATTTTATGCATTGTGATAATGCTGATCCATGTTGTCATAAATTTTATGAAAAATGATACTATGTATAAATTCTCTTAATTTCATCATATTAATGTGTATGAGTATAAATTTGATATATTTGTGATTTCTTTTCTCAGACTGTAGTACTATAAATTTCATGTAGAGAAATGTAAAAGCATAAAACTTTCTGCCTTTCAATAGTGTGCGGTGGAAGATATTAAACATATTTTAGAGCAAAAAAGGGCCTTAAAAATCAAATTAACCTTATTTAATGAGCCAAATAAATTTATTTTCTCAAATCAACCTCAATCTCAAAATTTTTGTTTAACATACCATCTTTAGAAAATAAGGCCCTAAAAAGAGTTACGGTAAAATTCGGCGTATAACGCGTACCTATACTTTCAAGCTTAATTTTTTTTTATAATTTTTAGGTATATTCACCGTATAACGTGCACACCCATTTTTTACTAAGAAATCTGAAATATTAGTATACATTGCTCTTATGTTTTGAAGTCATTTATTCGAGGTATTATCCCAGACTTTTGACAAAATATAGTTTTCTTCTGGAACTACAACTTTTTTAGTTCATAAGGCAAGTCCTTTCTGTTAAGTAAGCAATATTTCGATACATATAGAAACAAAAAAATTTTATGCTCATCTCTTTCATTATTTTTAATGCTATCGTTTTTATGCCCAGCGTATAACACGCACCCTTAAGTTTCGATAATATTTCTTGTGTTAAAAGTGGGCGTAATACGCTGGATTTTACGATAAGTTAAAGTTTTGTAATATGTTTTGGTTTATCTTCTATTTTATTCATTAGAGGGGAAAACACTTATTAATGAAATACTTTCAAATTTTGAAAGCACAATATTATAATCAAATGTATAAATTAGAACATTACGAATTTTCATGAGAACTTATATCTTATTCAGTCTTCAAGTTTGTTACATTTAATGTTACGTTTTCTTACGTTTAGCGAGAATAATCTATAAATCTTGCAACACACAAATCTGTCTAATTATTAATTCACACAACATTGTGGATGTTTCAAGTGACAAAGAATGATTTATAATTCACGTTACCACTATTTGAATTATATTTCAGATGTATTTATCTGAATAACTTCGACTGACCTTCAATATATACAAAAATGCGTTTTGACGCCCTCCACCGCCACCTTTAGAATTCTTTATTAACCTTAGAGCAAATTCTAAGAACATTAAAAAACGAATCCTTCATAATCTAAAGCATGCTTTTGCTCCTCATATTTTGACAGTCCTTAACACCCTCGTTTACAATATGTGTCTTTAATAGTTGCCATTAATTTAAATAGCTGCGTGCATACGATGATGGATGAAGTAAATAATGAATTATTAGCGTGATTCCATTCTATAATAGGACTTTTCTTCACGGCAAGTGCATCAGAATGGTGGGACAGACTCAGCTGCTTTTGGAATAATGAATATTCCACGAATACTTACGTAATGTATGAGTTTGTAATTAATTTTAAAAGAAGTCTTCAAATTACGTTGGTAGGCTTGGCAGCATTTTTAACTTTTTTTTTATTTCGTTTTTCATTTAAAGTTTGCGATGGTGGAAGGTTAGATGGGTTACTAGTGCTCCAGGTCGAAGCGATTAATAAACACTGCGAAATTATAATCAAGAACACCCATGGAGATTTTCTTTATGTTCTAGCTAAGTAGACATTACTGAAGCTTTCTTAGTTATTAAAATTTTAAAATGGAAAAGAGCTGTTGTAAATTCTCACTTATGTTTTTATTATAAGAACATGATAATTTTTTGCTGCATGTGAGAGTTATTGTTACGATATTACAAAATTTTGAAAGAATAATCTACACAAAGGAGTAAAATATGGAAAAAAACAGTGCTGAGAGATAATTTTTTTTTTAAAAAAAAAGGAAGAATTTAGTTTTAAAATTAATCTACACCAAAAAAACTCCGATAAAAGTTTAAAAGGGAAGTATTAACGCTTAAGGTTATCATGAGGGAAAAAAAGAATACTAATTTTTTATTCTATTTAGTGTAGAAAGAATAACATATATATTTTTTTAAAAAAAATGATAGGACAAGAAAAAAAAGTTATGCTTAGCAGTATACTTTTTTTTAAGGAATTAAGCTCTTAAAAATTGAGGAGTAATCTTCCGATAAAAAATTATTATTGATGCAAATTGATGTACTTTTATTCATTCATAAGTACAACACCGAATAAATTTTAATATCTAAAACATTTGTAATGAAGTTAGAAAAGGTACAAATAAAACCATTCGACACATTATATTTCTTAAAAAGATAATAGTTTTATTAAATTATTAACACAACCAAATAAGTTGTTGACGATCCAAAATATCTGACCACTTTTTTGAAGTAAAATGGAACAGCTAATTGATTTACTTTTAATAAAAACTCGATTAGTATACTTCTTTTATTGACACTTAAGTAATTTGAATTTATTACATCAAAAGAAATTTTAAATATTACCTATTAACTGGTTTTTACGTATTGATTATATTAAACTATACTAAACTAAAAATAATTTCAAGCATAAATTAACAAAAACTCAGCGATATATATTTCCCTTCATTATTTTTTGCAAATATTCAAAGGTGTTAGTTTTTAATTGCAGTTAAATTTGCACAATTCTCGAGGGATATTTAAATAAATATTTCATTTTTGATAAAATATTTTTGCTTTAGAAGAAAACAAAGTCGATATATCTAATATACTAAAAATACTAACTAACGAATGTGATAAAGAAGAAATCTTCGAAACCTGGTCGATATTTTTAATAAGCTATTAGTAATACAAAGTAAATGAAAGTACTATTTTTTAACAGCAAAATTTTTCAACTTAATTTTTAAGTGAGTTTTAATTTTTCTGAGTAATAAGGGGATATTAAATATTCAATGAGACATAGTAAACGTGTTAATGTATCTTTTTACTCATAACAATTAACAAATACCTTTCTAACAAATCACCACCACTACTTAACGGTTGTGGTTTCTACTCATGTTTCCGCTTATTACTTATCACTGATATATTCGTGACTAATATTCATGGAACTTGAAGTTGATACTAGTTAGGTGAATTATTCTTTCTTATTGTTTTACCTTTCTTTATTTAGAATAGAGTTCATATAGCGTTTTTGCTAAGTGCCTTAAGTGCTTCAACCAGAATAGCAATTTGCATCTAACTGCTGCAGAAGGACTAAACGTTTATCAGGAAGGACGTTTTATTTAGAAGCCATTTTGTAAGTAATGATACTACAAGGTTACTTATTAATACAAAAAGGATAATGTAGTCAATTATCAAGTTAATGGTTACTTAAAAATAATTTTATATATAATTTAAATTAATTTTTTTTAAATTTATGCGATATAGCTTTTCACAGACGAAATTCTCAATTGTAAGATCACGTGAAGATAAAAATGTTTTATTTTCAACAAAATTTGCAATTTGAAACAAATGTAAATCAATTTATGGCAATTTACGTAAATGCTTTCGGTTATTTAATATTATTGTAAAAATTTATTGAATAAATTCCTTGTTGTTTTAAGAGATATGTTTGGAATACACTCTCTAAATATATCTATTCTATTTTCTCAGGACTGTAATGTATATTTATTAGATTGTGCTTATGTCTTATTAAAACAACTAGTGATATAAATGCAATATTAGATTATTCCAGGTTTTATAATTTGTATACTAAGTAACCTAGGGTTCCGTTGTACCTCTCTGAGCAATATTACACATAAAACAAATTAGACAATGGTAGTATAATTTTTTCTTAATGACACAATCTTAAAACTGATAACTGGTGCATCCTTAAGCATTATTTTTTTTTAAAAAAATTAAATATTAATATAGCAAATTGAAAGATAAAAATAGGCTGCCTTTACAACAAAATGGTAGGAAAGGCACATCATCTATTAGTTGAGGACAACTTTGTTTAGCTTTCTGTTTGGTCGAACTAGTGTCTAGTAATAAGTATAGAAAACTAAAAAATTAGTTTTGCTCATCCGAAGAGGAAAATTTGGATGGATTTTCAAAATAATTTATTCAAATTCGAGAATTTAATTGAATAAAACGTTTTTATTGAAATTTAGGAACAAATGTTTTTGAAAAACTATGTTAAAGATAATATCAGCAAGGAATCAATATTTCAAGTGTTCCACAACAATAAATCTCATATGGAATTTAAAATAATGTTCGAACTTCAGTGACTTGCAATACTTTTTTCTCAATTTGCATATTTATCTCTCTTATCTTTACCGATTCAAAATAAAAAAAATCATAAAATCGATTGAATGATCAATTCTTTAGGCATATATAAAACATATGCAGGGAGTAAAAATGATATCTATTAAAAGTGTTTTATTTTTTCTAGATGTCCATAAACTCATTTTAAAGTAAAATAAAAAACATGAATCTAAGTAAAACACGTTTTATTGCCGAAAAAACTCTGTGTGTTAAATTTCTATACATTTTACCTTTATCATTACATTCAAAATATACTTTTAACATCAAGTTAAGAATTTTGCAGTAATTCAGATATTATCAGAGAATTAACGTGAACGACTTATGAACGAATTGTATACACAATAATTGTAGGGAAACATATTGTTAACATGTCTTGCCGGAAAAAGAATCTAGTGCATGATAACTACAAAATGAATCTGCCAGTAATGGTCAACAGATCTATAATATTTTTAGAGATTTGTTGACATTTTATAATGAACAGATATATTACAACTATACCTATAATAACTTAAATAAAATCAAGGGATGTGACCTTTCTTAGTAATATATAATAGCATTTTTTTATGTTTTATCTTCTTCAGTTTGTTTTTCATGAGTTAAATTAAAACTAAATATTTAAGGTATCCGACTACGTTCGGAACCATGATTTTGCAAAAGCGTATAAATGGGTAATATTTATGATATTTAGTTTCACATAGATTAGAAAATGTATATAATATTGTTTTAAGAATAGTATTACAATAAAAAATTATTTAAATACAACATTTTGACAAAAAATGAACATAGAATGACCCATTTTCAAAATATTCTCCTTTTGTGAAAAATGCTTCTATTAAAATAATATTTTTCCTCTATATAGATCAAAACTCTTTACAGAGGCTCAACTAGAATTTTTGAAATATATAAAAAGTATTTTAATTGGTTGTAACTCTGAAAATAATGTGAATGTTTCAAAATTCATAGTTGAGCCTCTGTACAGAGGTCTGAGCTATATACAGGAAAATATTATTATTTTAGAAGCATTTTTCACAAAAGGAGAACATTTTGAAAAATGGTTATTCTAAGTTAATTTTTTGACGAAATATTGTATTTAAATATATTTTTTTTGTTAAAAAATGTCCTTAAAACAATTTTATACATGCATTCTAATCTAAGTGACACTAAATATCACTAAAATTATCCATTCATTCGCTTTTTTAAAATCACGGTTCCGAACGTAGTCGGATACCTTAAGAATATCCTGTACATTTAATAATTAGCACTTTATTGTAAAACTAAGTAAGTTATCTTTTTTTCCATTTATATAAGCAAAAATCTATAACTATATTTAAACAACAAAATATTTTAAATACAAATATTTTTTTTTTGCTAGTTCAGAATTCGTAAGAGTAGAGAATATTTCTTTTAATTTCAGACACACGTCTAATAAATTTCAAAAATAAAGAATACCTAAGCAACTGCAAATACAAGAAAATGTTGACATTTAGTTACAAAGCATTTTAATTCTACAGTTGTTTCAAAAACAACTGATAATAAAGACTCTTCTTTTCTCGTTCACTTCAGAACGTTCCATTTTTATTCTTAAAGAAAGACAAATATTTACTTTTGAGTTAAAACAAAACAAAAGAAGGAGACAAAGTTTTGTTAATAAGTGAATATTTACTTTGCAAGTTTAACCGAGTTGAAATTTTTCTCTTAATCTCCTAAAGCATCCATTTAATTTTCTTAAAACTTTCTTATAAAATCAATCATGCATTTAAAAGCAACAGAAAACAAAAGATATGTTTAAATCCAGCATGAATCCACTAATATCCTATAAACTTCCTTTTACTTCGATTTTATAATAATAAGTGCATACTAAAAGTTTTTCATTTCTTTCACAAAGGATTTTAGGATTAAAATTGCGATGTATACTTTTAAATACATATTTTGGAGTGAATACTATTACTTGTTTTCTTCTTTTTCTTCATATTTTTTATGTGCATAATATATCTAAAAATACCAGTTTAATAAACGTGTTTTACACACACATATATTTGATTCATATAATTTATTCTAAATCTGTTCTTACATGATAAAGTTAGTAAACGAAATTCTTTACTTTATTTCGTTTAGGGACTTTTCCGAATATTTTAAATAGTAACAGGAAACAAAATTTTCATTAAAATCAAATATTAAAAATAAGTATCAGGAAGTAACTCCAAAGAAAAAGATTAAGATATTTATAACAATGTTGCTATTGACAATCATGTTAAAGGTTTCGCTGCGAATATTTTTTTCGGGGAGGAGGGGGGATGGTAAAAGTAGTATATTCCTTCTAAATATTTTCAAAACAAATCTTCCTAAGAACAATTTAAGGTATCGTGGATATCGTGATTTTGAAAAAAAAGTACAAATGAGTACTTTTTTTTTTAATATTTCGGGCCACTTAGATTAGGATATATGTATAAAACTTTTTATGAATATTATTATAATAAAAAAAAAAGATCATTTACATGTAATATTTTAGCAAAACAATTAACATAGAATTAACTATTTTGAAAACATTGCCCCTTTATGCAAAACGCTTATATACAGTGGCGCACACAAGGGGGGGTGTCCAAGGGGTCCGGACACCCCCATAGCCTTGATTTTTTTCGATTGTTTATAATCCTATGTAAAATTTAATTATGTATTTGTTATTAATAATTAATTTTATTAATTATTACTCATGAATAATTAATTTTGTATTGTTTTTGTTCCCTAAAATCGACAAAATCAAAAGAATATAATGGGCGGCGTATTGGAGCATGATACCTCAACCCTGGACCCCCCTCTTGAAAAAATTTTGTGTGCGCTACTGCTTCTATAATAACAATATTTTTTTTGCTTATATATATATATCAGACCTCTGTACAGAGCCTTTGTTTCATATTCGTATATAAGTTTCGCATTAAAGTTAAAAGGTGATTAAAAGACAAACAAAAAGTACGCGACTTATAAAATAATCATTAGACCTGTATTTACCTATAAATCTGCGAAACTTGGATTTTGACTACATATATAAATCAGAGACTGATCCGCTAGCCATCTTTGAGCGAAAATTTCTTAGATATATCTTTGGTGCTGTGAATGAGAATGGATGTGCAGACAACGACATAATTTTGATTTATATAAGCTATTTGAAGACGCTGATGTCTTTAAATCCATCAAGATTGGTCGTTTGAGGTTTGCCGGCCACATCTCCCGTATGGACTCCACATTCTCAAAGTTCGGAATTTTCAATTACAAACCTATTAGAACTAGAACTAGGGGTAGGCCCAATTGAGATGGGCTGATTGTGTGGAGTACGATTTTAAAGTTTTAAAAGTGACTAATTAGAGAACTGTTGCAAAAAAGAGATTGGAATGGAAGAGGGTGCTTCAGAAGGCCTTGGCTCACTTAGGGATGTTGTGCCAATAAAAGAAGAATCTTCGAATGTCTAGCATGTTTTGCCTTAAGGTATCCGACTACGTTCGGAACCGTGATTTTGCAAAAGCGTATAAATGGATAATATTTATGATATTTAGTGTCACTTAGATTAGAAAGTGTATATAAAATTGTTTAGAGAATAGTATTACAATAAAAAATTATTCAAGTACAATATTTTGACAAAAAATGAACCTAGAATGACCCATTTTCAAAATATTCTCCTTTTGTGAAAAATGCTTTTATTTTAATAATATTTTGACTTTATATAGCTCAGACCTCTGTACAGAGGCTCAACTAGAATTTTTGAAATACATAACTTAGAAGTGAGTTTATCTATCTTTTACGACAAAAAGGGGAGACATTTTAAGCAAAAAACGCCGATAACTATTTCATATGGTTGTAACTCTGAAAATAAAGTGAATTTTTCAAAAATCCCATTTGAGCCTCTGTGCAGAGATCTGAGCTATATACAGGCAAAATATTATTATAATAGAAGAATTTTTCACAAAAGGAGAACATTTTGAAAAAAGGTTATTCTAAGTTAATTTTTTGCCGAAATATTGTATTTAAATGATTGTTTTTGTCAAAATGTCCATAAAACAATTTTATGCATGTATTCTGATCTAAGTGACACTAAATATCATGAAAATTATCCATTTATGCGCTTTTTTAAAATCATGGTTCCGAACGTAGGCGGATACCTTAAAAAGCTATACAGTAATAAAAAAATTATTTCCTGAAAAACTAGAACAATGCATAAGTGCCAACTTTTATTGAAAATGCCATTCACTTTACTCATCTAGCAAAAGCTTTAGAAGAAAAGCGCTGTAGCAATTATAAATCAATGACAAGTTTGAGAAGAGATAGAATTTACGTGTATCCTATTACACCCAGTTTGTAAGTTTTTTAATCGTCTCTCAACGATTATATTCCCAGCATGAGCAGGCATTTTGCCTAAAGTTAAACAAAAATACTCTTGTAAAAACTTCCTTTTTTTAAAATTGCTTCACTTCCACTGTTTAACGATTCGCTGACTTTTCAGAATACGTAATCCTAAGTGCATAAAACGAGTGATTATGTCAAAAAACGTAACTAAAATGTGTTATGCAATTTTCCAGATGTGAAAGACAATTATACATTGTATTCCGGTGTTTGAACTTTTCCGTGTTTAAAGGTCAATCTTCAACTTTTCCACTCCATCACGATTGCGATACTGAGAACTGAAACCATATCTCCTTCCTTTTATTTTTATCGTTTATGGATTGTATGCTCCATCGAAGCAGAAGCTGATTCGTTTTAATGAATTAATTTATTCCATCACTGATTTCTGCGATGAACTTGTACACTGATTAATCAAGGTTGAGACCAAAATGTCTGAGTTTATTTGACACTTATTTGTTTGTAATATTCAGTGGTAAATAATACTTACATACTTATTTTGTATGCATGAAAAATAATCAATATGTAATTTTGTTACGTTGTTTGTAAAATAGAATATTAATGAAATGGTCTAGTATTTGAGAGTTTAATTTGAAAGAAATAAGTTCTATTTAAGATGTCATTTTACATATGTGGAAACAAAGCTTTATTATTTCAATAACAAATTTATGTTAAGAAATCTTTTCCTGTGATTGAGAAATATTCATATGATAATTTTTAGCTTTGTATAGATATTTTTGTTTCAGAAACCTGCATCTAAATAATTTATAAGACAGTTTTCTTTTCTTGTGATTAAAATAATTATTTTATTGCTTTCTTTTATTTTAATTGTACATCTATGTATCAAAAATCATCACGATAATGCGTATAAATAAATTGGGAATTACATATGTGTTTAACTGCGTGTCAGACAATATTTTAGCCAATTTAAAGTTTAATTTTAAGTAATATTATATAAAAATTGATATATAAGTAAGACGCAAACAAATTTTTTATCAAAATTTATTTTATTTTAAATATTTATTTTTGTAAATAGAGACAAATTTACTAAACAATTATTTTAAAATCATTTTGTTAAATTGCATTCACATACATTTAAAAAATAAAAAATCTTAAAGCATACTTATATTTTAAAATCAATATTTGAATATTTAAATGGCGTAGAGTTTTCAAGCTTATTCTTTTATAATTCGAGTTTAAGTATCATTATTCGAAAACTTCATAACTCTTTTCCTTGATAAGTATCAAACTCTTACAAAAATGGATTAGTACGCGCGCGTTTTCACATGAAATCTATATCTATACAAGATTCGATAGCATGGATATTTAAACAGTTCCTAAGATTCTAATATAATATGGTAAAAAGATCAAAAACGTATCTCAATATGCCATAAAATATCATTGGAATGCAGTAAAAATAATTTTTCAATTTATCCTGTACAAAATACAATTTAGAAAATACACGTACTCACTGTCTTAAAATATTATTCTATCTTAAAAACGCTATAGTTGGTGAATAAATTTAATTCAAGAAAATATATCAGTGAGAAATTAATTGTAATTAAAAAGCACAATGCATTTCTTTTTTCGAACGTGCGTGACTTTTAATTACAATGATCAATCACAGCAGATTTTCTTATCACTTCAAAAAAACTCTTCTTGAATACAAAAGCAAACGATTAAACATCAATTAAGCTTGTATGCTTCTTTATTTCCGCAGCCACTAGATAATACCACGACGAGATGGAATCATTTTTTTTTCTCAGCAAGAGAAAGGTCATAGCGTCATATCTCCCCCTCATCAATTTCTCGTCGCATCTTGAGTTTAATCACAAATGACTGGAAAAGTCCAACAAGCCTAAGAAAAATGTTCCTGAAAAACTAAATAAACGGATGGCTGTGTGTTCCTGAACTTTGGCATACCAGATCCGGGTTATAGGAGAGTTTTTGCCATTATCGCATTATGCATATGAGTCAAGGAATGTCTTGGTCGGTCGTTTGGAATATATGCGCCACGGGCCTTCCAGAAATCGCGTCGAAAAGTGTACGTCCGTTCATTTACCCTTACCCAACAAAGCGAAGTAAACACTGAAGCG
The DNA here is from genome assembly GCA_019973955.1 of Trichonephila inaurata madagascariensis. Lineage (NCBI taxonomy): Eukaryota > Metazoa > Arthropoda > Arachnida > Araneae > Nephilidae > Trichonephila > Trichonephila inaurata. The sequence continues at coordinate 236,057 of BMAV01010134.1, read as the reverse complement.
TGATCTTCTCTGTCTAGGCTTCACTTTCTAGCGAGTTTATTTCTTTTCTTTTTCACTTTTCTATACCATTAGGTTTTCGTAAATTGCGCTATTTGAAATGACGCTTTTTCAAAAGATGCGCCAATGGATAGGTAGTTAAGAGCAATGGAATTAGGAAGTTGTAAAGGAGAAGGAAAAGTGTGTTATTAGCTTAACTACATGGCAAAGTGATTGCTTAGCATTTTGTCGTAATAAAAGTATTTCCGATTTTTGGTAGCGGTAATAATAGTAATACAAGTTGTCGTTGATGTAGTACTTGACGATAAAATCGATTTGTACGCGAACTTGTAAGATACCTGTAAAAAAAACTATACATGAACTTTCGCTGCTTGTGACAGGAAAATTTGAAATTATTTAAAGTATATGTGTAAAAAGATATTGGAATTGTTTTCCTAAATTCTCGGGTAATTAATTTTTGATTCCTTTTCTTTGGTATACATACTTATTTTTTTATATTGATGCATCGATTTAGGTCATATAGTTTGAATTGTAAATAAAAAAAGTTTTAATCAATAATAAATGATAATTATGGAATCAAATTAATTAGTATTCTAAAGAATGTAAGATGAATGTTTTTAAGATGACTATTGCGTTCGGGACCGAGATTTTTCAAAAGCATATAGATAAATATTTATTTTGATATTTATTGTCACTCTAATTAGAATATACATATAAAACTTTTAAAGGATATTATTACAGTAAAAAATTATTGCAGTCCAGTGTTTTGGTAAAAATGAAGAAATGACTATGAAGTAACGCTAAAATGAAGAAATGCTATCTTTTTATAAAAAATGCTTCTCTATAATAATAATATTATGCCTATATATTTATATATAACTTCAATTAACGTACAGAGATTGTACTATAATTTTTAAATATATAACGCAGGAGTGTATTTATTCTTTTTTTAATATATCGGAGTAGAGAAATTTTAACAAAAAACCCTGGATATTATTTCCGTTTATTGTAACTCTGAAAATAATGTGAATTTTTCAAAAATCTTAGTTCAGGTTCTGTAGGGAAGTCCTAGCTATATATATAACCAAAATATTATTATTATGAAAAGATTTTTCATAAAAGAAAAATGTTTCGAACCTATGTCATTCTTTCTGAATTTTTTTGCCAAAAAATTTCATTTAAATAATTTTTTTTTTTTTTTTTTTTGTAAAAATATTCTTAAAATAATTGACAATTATATATTTTAATTCAACTGACACTAAATATCAAAAATATTATTCATTTGTATGTTTTTTTTTTCCAACACACGGTTCCGAACGTAGTAAATCACCTTACAAAATCAAAAATCATGAATTTTGTTACTTTTCGTTAATCATTTTATTCCTACAGTATACTTGAAGATTCTTCTATCAGTTACTTAGAGTAGATTCAATATAAAAAAATAAATTTAAGAAACTAAAGATGTATACTTCATCTCAAACATTTCGAAACACTTTTTGAAAAGTAACTAAATTTTTAAGCGCATAGTTTTAAATACATGTTTCTGGGTTATGACAGTGACCTATTGTTTTTATAATTCCCACGTTTCTGGATCATTTAATGCGTGGGGATTATCTGCATATTTTTTTATTCTCTGAATGACCCGACATCAAAACAAAAAAGATTACACAATGTGGGTATAAACTGACCTTCAGTTCCTTAACTAGATTTTAATTTTTGTGTTGTTACACATGACTCATAAATGCATCTTAGCACAGTTAAAGGCAAAAAAAAGAAAGAAAGAAAACTTTCCTCCTTACATATTTCTTGCAAAATTCATTTTTTGTATTATTAAAACTAAAAATCATAAGCTGTATTTGTGTGCATATTCAAAATGTACGACAGTACTTATAAGTACCACTCACTTTAAAATTACACAGAATAACCATTTTTACGAATACTCTGACGATGCTTAGCATGAACATTCTTTGAGATCAACTCTTCCAAGATATATGGCTGCACGGATTCTATGATGAATATTTTAGCGGGAAAGGCGAGCAATTTTATAGCAGAAATTGTGTTTTCAGCTTACGGCGTTTTCAGTGGATTGCGAAGATTGTCATTTTTGTTCCGAAAAAATAGTTAATGTCAAAAAGTGTCTTATTTTTTTTTTCTTTGTATGTTAATGAAGACCTTAGAAAACGATTTGACTATCTATTTTAAGAGAACAGTGTGTATAATTAATTTTACAGTTGAATATATTTGATTAATTATTTAGCTCTAATTAAATTTCCCAAAGTTGAGTATTTTAATTATGTATATTCCTTAATTTTCAAAATGATGAATTTTATTAATGAATTTTATGATTAAAAAAAATAGTGCATGAAAAAAACTGCAGTAAATCATAATGCGGTAGATAAAGGGTTAAGGGGTGTATAATAAATGTATTCCCTTTTCATTGCAAATATATTTTTTTCTTTTAATTTTTCCTTCAAAGTAGTTTTATTTTTAATAAAGTTGGTCTTTTGTTGATTTTTTTTTGCTCTCGGTAGGGGTGTGCAATTGCTCTGACGTGAGGGTCACATTGTGGAAGCGGAGAATACCAGAGGGCCAAGCCTTTTTAAAATGATTGCTTTCCTTTTGTTAACTTTGTACAAACGGTGCAGTAAAAATCACTAAATAAAGTTAAAGAAAATAGTATCAGTTTTAATCAATTTATTTATTGCGCTAATTTCATATCATCTATAGCAATCACAATTTTAGGATCAATTTAACGAGAGAAATGTACCCTATCACATTTTTCTACAATTTTTTTGAAATTAAGAGTGATATTGTTTGTTGAAATTCTCATCCCGACTTACAAGTTATTAACATCCAATTTTAATCCATATTTACTTTTTTTATCTTAATGTAAACAAACTTTGCTCTTAAATATATGTTGACCCAAATATAGAGAGCATATGGCACGCGGGCCTCTATTTATCCATCCTTGACTTACAGTATCATTTATATTTGAAATTTTGATTTAAGTGGAGCATTGTAAATACATTCGAACCCCGATTTAACGAACCCCTATTTAACGAATTTTTCTATTTCTTCAGTTTAAATGAAGACAAAAAATCTCAATTTAACAAATAACAAACCCCGAGATAACGAATTATTTGAGCAGCTGGAATATTTTTTCTATTAGTTTGTATGAAAAAAATTAGATTTTTTTTTTCAAATGACATATTCTTTTTGTCCAGGACAGAAACTTTTTTCTTGTTAGCAGCAAATTTCAACGAAAAAGGGTGAAGACCATTATTAGTTTAATGGGTGCAGATGAGTCATGAGTGTAACCTATCGCGTGAGTAATGAGTTGAACAGGAAATTCCTTTCTTGTCTCCTCCCAAGCTACAACGCAGGGAATTTTTTAAGATTTGAACCATTGTGATACAATTTGATATGACGGATTGCTTCTCTGTGCAACTGAATTTGAGGAAATTGTTTATTTGTCTGAGCCAATAAATGGCAATTCTTATGCGGAATGCAATTCCTATCAATATTAATGCATTTTCTAATGTTTTGTATTGTTTGGAAACCGTGAAAAATACCTCTCTCTTATTCAGTAGAATGTAAATGACGCAGTATTTTCTTCTCTGCAGGAAGTCACAAAAAGAACTCTTTCAATTCAAGAATCAAAGAGATTTTCAAGCACCAAAAGTCAGTATTCTAAAATTTCCAATTAAATGGTGCGTAATAGTTCTCAAATAGTAATAAAAAGTTTGAAATTTCCAACTATGGATATTTTTTTGCGTATTTGCTTATAGAATTTCCAAAAAGGAAATTGCAAAAAATTTTGTATTTTGTTTGGACCCCGAATGTAACGAATATCCCCGAATTTACGAACAAAATATTCACTCTCGATGAATTCGTTGAATCGGGGTCCGACTGCATTTGTGAAACATTATAAGTATATATTATTAATATGCATGTCGTTAAAAACCTTTAAAGATTATAAGTGCTAATACACACACACAAAACGTTTCAGAAACATTAAACTTCTCATCGTTTCCACAAATTATCTTCACATCACTTCTGACAGAGATAGATATGAAGATATTAAGTTAATAATATCTCTCCTCTTCAGATCGCTGTAGTCCTTTTGTCACTTGGAAAAGAGATTTAGCAGATATTAAGATCTCGTGAAATGATTCACATCAGTCTTCCATTTGAAACCCTAAAACTAGGCCCTTAATTTTCTTATCCGAGACAGATATAACTTCATCTCTGATGATGCCTAACTTGCAGATCAAAATAGAAGCATTCCATTAGTAGAAAATGAATCGTACGATAACAACTGATGTTTACTGTCATCCATTATAGGAACCAGGGCTGGTTCTGAATTCTTAAACAGCACCATTGGCAGAAGGATGCTTCAGTTAATCGGTAATATCTGATTGTGTACCTTAAGAATGGTACAAAATAAATTATAATGATAAGAACCGAGGCCACACCTGTGTTAGCCAAATGAAGTTTTATGTAATTATTGTCTTTTAATGGATTCCACGGGCTAACCTCCGGGTTGAGTTTGTCTACATAAAAAGAAAATGTTATAAAAAAAAGATATTGTGTTAAAATCATTTTATTTAAACAACCAGTTTCTTCGAAATGATAAAATTGAACGTTTTCCCCAAATACAGATAATTGTCCCAGAATTGAAGTGATAGTAAACAAGTACAAAAATTATGAAAATTCAAAAAAAATCAAAACACTTCTTAAAATTATGCATGTAATTCATAACACCTTCTAAAAACTTGTTACAAACTTTTAGTTAAAAATTTGACAATATATTTCATTAAATAATTACTTAGTATGAGATATTTATATAAATGCTGCTGCTTTCTTTGAAGAATATTTATGAACAATTATTTCTTAATTGCTATCACATGGTCTCCATTATTTTGATCTGCATAGAGAAGTTTGTATACTACTTTTATAGTCACTTCAGAGTTAAAATTTATTATATATTTCTAAGTATGTAGGTTTCTTTTTTTTATATTACAGCATTATGCCCATTTGCATTTTTAGAAATAAATTTTTGAAAATTTTTTTTTACATATTTTTAAACTTATTTTAGCTCAGTAATATTAGTGTCTTAAAACTATGTTTAACACTATAATCTTAGTCCAATGCCTAAGAGTTAGCTGATGTATTTCTATGATTGTTCTGTTTTGTCCTGTACTAACTTGCTATTTTCTTACCTATTCGAAAGAGTTATAATAATTAGTATATATACATATAATAAAACTTAAGTCGTGAATAATTTGTCATGGCGTAATTTATTCTTTAACGGTGATAATTATTTTAGACGGTTCATGTTTTACATTTGATTGGCATTGACGAGGCAATCTTGTAAGTTAACCCAGTTTATTCAACATTTAACATATAACGTTTCAACTTCACAAGATGCGGACAAGAAGGCACAAAACACAGAACAAAGAAAACGAATACACAACGCGCTGCAGTCGACTGCATGGTTAAGGACAGACCAAGACAGAAGAGAGAACAATTTCCTGGATGTAGTTTTAAAACAGCCCGCTAGGCGGATAGCTAATTAAGATAATTAAACGGTCGTCCTGAAGGACTGGACCATAGATAAATCAAAAGCTATTAAAGATTAAATTATTGGAAATTATTACATACATAAATATATGTATCTTAGTACTGTTTTCCATGCAATATTTTTAACTCTATATTAGTAAGTATTTTATTAATGTTTCCGGTTATATTTTATTGAATTAGCATTAGTGTATTTTATTTTTAATAATTACATATTTTTACAGTATTTCCTCCTTTCCCTATGGCCCAGCAATATATGCGAATTACAGGTGATAGTTGGATAGCCAAAAAACATTGTTTAAACCAGCATTCTTGGTTCCTAAGGTCAAGAGTTTGATGTTGTACTACTTTCGCTAATATTTCTTATTATTCTATCTAGTTATACTTGAGTTCATAAATATTTATATATATATAGTATATGCAAGTCTACTGCATTAAATGGAAGGCAAACTAATAATCTAAAATAATTAAAATAAGTTGATGATATGTTGTACATCAATGCTAGTAAGTATATTCTTAAATTTCTATCAAAACTTAATCGTCTTACGTATTTAGATATAAAGCTCACTTTAAATATATATAATTCAGCAAAGTATTAAGAAAACCATGCTAATCTTCAAGAACATAAAACAACTGTTTTAATCCTTAAAAATGAATAAAAATACAAACGAAATGAATACCAAGAATTTATTCCAATTATAAACATGACTATGCGTAAGATATTTTACTTTTTTAAAATTATAAATTCCACAAAATACATAAGTCAAGGCCTATATGCGTATATTTTTTATTCAAATTTTCTGGTAAATATTAAAATATATGAGTTGGCTTCGATAGTAAGATTTCAAATATAATTTAAATCTATGATCCTGAATCAATTGTATATTTACTAATTACATTTAGTGTCTTACATGAAAACTGAATCTCACATTTTAAGTTTATTATATTCTGATTCTTAATTGAAAAAAGTCCTAAGTGCAAATTTAGTATGTGAACAATAAATTTTGATTGCACACTCTAATATTCTATTTCAATGTACTCATAATTGTGAGAATATTATCGCTATCAAGCAACTTTAAGAAAAAAATTATAAATTCAGCTTCTCATAGCGAACGTTAATATATTAAGTTGCAATTTTGTGCTTTTTAGTCAACTAACCGTTTTTATTGGTTTTATACCAGACAATTGCATGCATAGATCTTTGTCATTTTTATGGTCAAGTTCAAGGCACTTGGAAGCAACTAATTTTATTTTAATGTCACAGAACCTATAAAAATGGTTTCGAAGTTTAACAACCCATCAAAAAACAGTTCAAAATTTTACATTGTTTTTACAGACATCTTGGCAATGAGTTTTAAAACACTTTTGACATCTAGAGATAGTAAAGAGGAAAAAAATGTCTGTATAAAACTTCAATCGTCAAAGAACACGTTCTAAAGATCAAATTTTCTAACAGTTGATAAGAACACGTAGCCTTTTAAAACAACTTTAGAAATATATTTTGTTTTATACAATGCAATTATTTTATGCTTCTGAATTTCTTGCTTGTTTTAATAATGCGAGGGATATGCGAAAGTATTCAAATATATTCTAAAAATACTTCCGATTTCTACATAAAAATCAAATATAAATTGTTTCGATTTTTTTTCAAAGTATTTTATTACTTTTTTGCAAATACATATTTTTTCAGAGAAATCGAGAATTTTATTACGAAAAAAAAATTGTATGTTTGCTAAATTATTCAAATGAATTGGTTATTAGAAATGTATTATTTCAACTATGAAATTAGTCATTTCTTGTTGTGGCAAGTTGTCGTTGTCACAGAAATAAAAAAAACAAGATTTAGAACAATTATTTTACTATAACAAGTTAAGAAAATGATTTTTATCTTTATAATTCATAATTATTATGCTAAACTATAAACTAAGCCTTACTACAAAAAAGAATTATGATTTTTTTTTCATTTTAATTGAATATTTGACTATAGACACAGTATAAACTTTTAGTTTTTATTTCAATTTCTTTTATATAAGCAAAAAATGATGTTGATTTCACTTTTAAATCGATTTACTAGCATCTTAAAAGGAGTTTAGGTCCTTTATTTAAATTAATACGGTGATACTAATCTGGATGTCTCACATGTAAACTTCATGAAGTGTGATTTTTTTTTTTTTTTTAATTTTTGAAATAAAGACTTTTTATTCACTTAAAAGTCTTTCAATAATTTAGAAAAAAGGGAGCAATATCCTGAAAAATAATCGTAATATTTTAACAAAATGATATGAATACGTTCAAAAATTAATAACAATACAACTCACTCGATTGACTCAGTTGAGTTTAGTAATAAATGCTTAAAAAGTGTATTTATTCAAAAACAATATCATTACTTAATAACTTTAATCTCTTTAAATATGCTTTTGTAATAAGTTTTTTAATAATTATCAGAATTTGTTGAACATTAGTAACAAAATCCAAATGTAAAGGATTAAAAACATCTAGTCACCTTAAGAGTAAACTTTTTGATCCTCATTTTATTTTCACAATCCATTAATATTTGTAAAAAATTCATTTTTTTTTAAGAATATCGAATAATTTTGGGTAGAAATCCTCATAATGCATTATCGCTGCTGTATGGAACACAAAGATAACAAAAGGATAATTTAATAAAAAAAGAATTACCAAAAGTTGTCATATTGGTAATTGAATAAATCGAAATACGTCATTGTGTGTTGCAGTCAACGACATTTATGTCCGCAAGGATTTAGTCGATACGTAAAGGATTATCGACATCCTTCCCTTTTTACTGACGTTCATTGAAGAAATTCCCCGCAAAAACTGATAAAATTTCCGATCAATAAGAGGAAATTGATTCCCAAAAGCGAATGAATAGCTTAAATTGCATTTGCTGCTCGTAAAATGGATTTCTAAAGGGAAACTCTTTTCATTTTTTGCAGTGTCTTTCAAATTGTTGGATCAATTGTCATTCAAGCTCTTTTCAAGTGCAAGTGTATTGTTAAGAACTACTTCCCATATGATCAATTTAAACTATAATTAGGTAAGTGAACCATTTTTATATTTTTTCTCACAATAATAAACTGATAAGTGCTTAGATTTTTACTTTGAGAAGTTATCCAAATCCTTATTATTAAAGCAAAAGTATTTTAGGGACTTCTATTTATTTAAAAAATTCGAAAGATAGCATATGAAACGTATGAATCGAAAATCAAATGACGAGGACGGTTTCATCACGGAAAAATTAAAGCATTATTAATGTGAAATGCGTAAGTTTATCTCTGAAACCACAGTTCTCCCATCAGTATATTGTGATATTGATGAAATGTAAGCAGAAAGATACGATCACATGTTTAATCACATATTTAAAATTCGCGAGAGTAAAGTCATAAGTTAAAAGTTTTCTAAAAGGTTAAATCATATAATTTTTTCATAGAATAACAAAAATAAGAAAGTCTTCGTTTATTTAAGTTTTTCAATAGTAAATTATTGCAATTTGCTTTAATTTTATAAAGTTAAGAATCTTTTAAAAACTTAATTACCTTTTTATTAGTACTACATACTATTTTTACACTATCCAGATAGAAAAAAATCTCAAAAAATCTTTGAAAGTTTCATATTTTTGCTCGTTTTATAGGCATTGCGTGTAAGTCTTTAAGTAGATGTCAATGCTTATTTTGCTGTGAACTTCTTTTTCATTCTTCTAATACGCTGTTCTGCATTATCAAGTAGTTATTCGTAAGTCGAAATATATAAGAGTCGATTTTAGAATTTGTTTTATTTGATGATAGCAATACAAATTGCAACTATTTATAAACAACGGAAAAAGGAAATTATTTTTAAAGCATATAAAATATTTGTTGTTGTAGTGTATGACAAAGTGCAAAGGTGGTAATAACAAAATATAGTCAAATATCCATAATAGCTCCATGTGATGACCGGAGTAGAATAGTTCCAAGGTAAGCTCATGAGTATCGTAAAAGGCGACTAAAATGAGCAGAAATCCAGCCTCTCGAAGCTCTGGCAACCCTCAATTATAGAATATTTAATGAAGTGTTGTGAGATGTTGTGAAATTCGCTTATTGTATTTAGTATTACCATCACCGTTTGTTTTCTAGAAGTGTATATGATATTTTAAAATTAGAAAAAAACTTTATGTAAAAAATTATCAAAATCAAATTTTTCTTAATGATATTCTGCTATCTCACTCAAATACTTTTGTAAATTTTTATGCTATCATATTAAAATTCAAAATAAGTTTGTAATCCATCAAAATCGCGTTGAATACATCATCAGTGCAATAAAATCATCTGCAATATCCTTATTTAATAAAAAAAATCAAAGGCTGAAGAACATATTCTTACCAAGTTAAAAACTTAAAAAATAAACAATAGAGTTTTGAAAGAAAATTAAACTCCAAAGAATGTATTACAACTCAGAATGTTTTAAGACGCGAATGTGAAGAAAAAAAATTTCAATGTCCAAAACAATCTCTTTTTTTTTTCCCCTATTTTGCATTATGTGAAAAATGTTTGTGTTTGTGAATATGGATCTATGCGATAATAAATGTAAAATTATTTCGTATCTTTATAGAATATATTTCTTAGAAGTTAATCCTAAACACTTAAATAAATTGAATATGATTATAAAGTTCAAATACTCTTTTAGCTTTTCTAAAAAACATGTCCGCGCGCGCGCGTTTTCCCATTATTTCATAATACTGTATCTAAGTTACTTTTAAAAAGATCTGAAAATTTACTATTTTGAACTTTAAAGCACTTTCCCTTTTTACTCTCTTCTATTATGAAAAATAATAATACTGTTTCTGTAATCTTCACAGTGGTCTTTTTTTATAAAAATGGTCATTATTCAATGAGGATCTCTCGAGTGCAGTTATACATCGAATAAGCAAAATTGTAGTTTCATTTGAGATATACGAGTTGCTTCCTTTTAAAAAATATATAAAGTACTAACAATAAACAAAGCACTTGAAAGCTAGTTCAATAAATATTCCTTGGTAATACTTCTTTTTTGGAGACGTTGCTATTTTCGGAATATAATCGGAAACGGTATAAAATCTCACCAAATTTATCACTATTTGAACGAATGGCGATAGTCATTAAATTTCCTCTTTCTGGGGAGTTTCTCTTTCCATTTGTCTATGTCAAAATCTACGTATTTCTTTTTTTTTTCTGTGTGCGCAAAAGCTCTCGCATGAAAGTTCTCTACGGAGTTCCTTACACTTTCTATACCAACATTTGAAGATGGTTCGACTTATAAAAGTGCTTCTTGATTAAATTCCAGTCTTCTCCATTAAAAGATGTGTGCCATAAATCACCAGTAAGTGATGAAACATCTACTCATTTCGACAGTTTTCAATAACTGTCTAAAGTATGTTTCATGCATCATTCGTCAGGCTGTCTATTTGCCATTCTCTAGCAGTATGTGTATGGGGGAAACTTTTAGGAAAATGAATTGTCTGCAAAAAAATTCTTATGTGTATGTGTTTTTACAGGAATTGATTGAAATAGTTTTCGAACATGACATTGTATACTGGAGGGAGCATAGTTATCAAATTAGATTTTCATAGAAAATACAACATTTAAACTTGTTTTACGTTTATAAGATACGAATTTTCATTTTTTTTTGGATTGCAATCGAGCATTTATATTTTACTATTTTTCCTCCTGCATTATCAATCTTTAAAGTTTTAACTTTCATGTACAAGGTTTACAAGTCTGAATCTGGCGAGATACACAGATAATTAAGCGTCTATTAACAATTTTTTGGCTAAATATTCATTTTTTAAGTAGTTTAATTGTAAAGAGCTGCAAAGGATCCAAAAATTTTCGTGTTTGAAACTCCATCGCATAGTAACGCGATCCGACAAAAACGATTTACAAATTTCTAAAATTTCTCAAGCTTTTATAAGTGTTTAGTATTTTAAGTAATTTTCGATATATTCATGGCTTAAATTTTCCACAAACTTTAATTTTTATGTATCATTTATATTTATTTCTATATATTAGAATTTATACTATGTTACTTTTGTCATTAATACTGATGTAACATTTAAAATATTATTTCAAATTGATGAAAAACGAAACAAATTTGTTTTATATAAATACTGTAAATAAATCAAATAAGAAATTTTTTTCCAACAAGATAATTAAGGTACATATAATTCTCTCATAAAATTAAGAAAAAAAGTTTTAATAAATAATAAATACAAATACGATTACGATTACATCATTAAGTTGAACGTGTAGAATGATTCAAGAAACAAAAATAAAAGGTTTAATCTTGAAAACAAATAAAAAACATAATTAGAACAATGATTAGAGCAAAAAAACACAGAGCGCGAATAGGCGTATCTATACCAAACAGTAAGAAAGTTTGAACGCCAGTAACCTTGAACCTCGGCTCGTTGCCGGAAGTCGAAAATCCCGTTTCCCGCCCTTTTTACCTACGATTATTCCATTTTGGCATTTTAAGGTCAGTGTCACGAAAAAGGTGTTGTCGCCATTTTTTGCTTTTTATCTAATATTTTGAGCAGCGCGAATGCAGGGAATGCTACAAAAGGATAAAAGAAAATAAAACTGCGAATTGTCCTATTTGAAACAACGAACTTTTGTTTACATTCCATTTCGTGTGCTCGACATTTCCTCCTCCGTGTATAACATTAACCCTGTTTCCCTTAATGACAAATACTTCTTGTGAAGCTCAAAATTTTTGAAATCCAGGGGAAGAAATGTTGAGAAAAGAAGATGCATAAGGCAATATGCTTCAGAAAAATTTCAATAATATACATTGATTTCATACCAATTTTTTAAGTGAGTTTTTCAAACTCCTATAAAGAACAAAGCCCTTTCTTGTATCATATAAAGAACTTTTCATTTTTGATTCAATCTTTTCCCCTGTATTCTGAGCTCTACAAAAATTTAATCTGAAACTGTTGTTAATTTTCTTAACATTTAAAGGTTGAAAACATATATGTTGTACTTTTAAGTTTAATGGTCTAATAGATTCATGTTTGATTAAAAATTCAATTTTTAGGATTAAGTGATTTTAAGTCTCGGTTTATTTTCTTCAATAATTTCTTGAACATTAATACATTAATTTTCAGCTCAGGGGGAAGGTTGGGATCCTATAAAGCTAACTTAACCCTACATCTCTGCCCTAAGTCGGTGACAGCTTTAGAAAACATAATTTTTCATTATATTCAATTGACTTATTTATATATATTGGTTTGACGTTCTCGGTTTTCGGTTTCAGAATTTCGCCTATAAGTACGATATTTTTCTGATAATGACATATCTACAGTATTTCCTCCTTTCCCTGTAGCTTAGTAATACAGGCAAAATACAGGTGACGGTTGGCTGATCACAGAACATTGTTTAAACCTGCATTCTTGTACACAATTTATATATAAATATACCTTAGATCTCTTTTATTCAGCATAGTTTCATAATTTTTAGCATTTTTATGAATGATAAAATCTAATAAAGTAACGAAAAGTTAAAATAACTTACAAATAATAGTTGACATGTAATTTTTTTCTCTCAAAAAGTAACGAAATTTATTTTTGAGGGGAAAAAATGATCTTTTCAAGTGATTGGGAACTATTTAATACAAAACATATTTGTAAAACATGTTTTTCCCAGATTCTTAAAATGTTATATTTTAATCTTCATGTTTGGCATTTCGATGACATTTTGATGCAATTCCTACCTAGAGATTTTTACCATTCATTTCTGTGGGCTAAGATTTATAATTTTCTTTCTTGTCACTTATATGTCAACTATTTTTTTCACAGTTATCATTCTAGCAAACCGGATATGTCATCTTATTAGACTCTTGCAATTTTTGTGTATATAAAAATAAAAATGGGATTGTCAAAAATCTCTTTGTAAACAAACCGATTTGTCATTGTGTCTACTTATAGTAAGCCTGGTTCGAAAAACCGCAAAACAACCCTACGGCAATATAAAATATCTTTAGTCAACATCAAAATAACTTTGTGTTTGAATGATTCTTTAGATTTTCTTTTCACCTTTTGATTTCTGTCTATAGGTAACTATATTTCTGTCTATAGGTTCTTTCTATAGGTAACTTTCTATTCCTCTTACTAACTTACGTGCTTTTTGCGATATCTAATCCAAGCTGTTTGTACTTTATTATGTCTCAAGAAAGACAAAAGTATTAATGTATTTTCTTAGTAAATTAATCCTAATTTTTAAATTTCTATTTTTTTTTTTTTTTTTTTTTAAATTTTGATTATTTTGCACAACTGTTTATAGAGCTTTAAAAAAAGCTCTATAAACTATTTCATTTTTGAGTTTAAAATGTACCTGTTTGTTTTTACATTAATACATTGACCTTTGAAAGGATTTGAAAATAAATTTGGCTTCTTGTAATGTCAATTACTTATCTCAGATTTTGATATTTCTTGATTTTGAACATCATTTACGAAAAATAAATTATCTTGCTTTGAATTTTATCACAAGTGACTGGAATGTGGAATTATATTTTAGGTTTGCTAAGAATGGTAACTCATATCTCTACTTTTTGTATTTACTTTAAAGAAAAAAGATTGGATAATACACCAGATTTCTGATAGTATATTTATAAATTTAAAAAGAACTAATTAAAAAATTACATTGAAGTTGACAAAAAGATGCAAAATTTTATTGCTAAATTGCAAGTATAGTAATTTCTTTACATAAACTAGTCTGTGGTTTTAACGAAAATGGTGTGTAATAAAACACACACTGCAATTTGACTCTTTAGAAAGTAAAACTTAGAAACATTCTAAAATATTCCTTCAATTTATCTGCTAATTCTTATTGGTTACTAATGTGCTAGCTGGAGTGTTGGGAGACAAATACTTTCAATCATTATTTCAATTACATTGAAATATCAACCCACATTATTTAACAAAGTTTGAAAAGGTAAGGATAATAATTAATTTAAACTCAAATTCCAGTGAAATATTAAATTCTCGAAAAAAAAATTAAATGGGAAAAGATTTCAATCACGAATGAGGAAATCATATTGGAAGCTGTATTCTATTTTTATTACTATTTTTAAACATGAATAATTGTAAATATTTTAGATTTTAAGCTGTTTATAATAAATTATTGCAAATAGAAAATTATTTTTAAGAGGTTTCAGGGGTGTTAAATTTCTCTAGGGGTCTGAAAGTATAAACAATTTTCAAACAGGTACAATTCTTTTAAATTTAAATTAAATAATTCGAATCTCTTACACATTATTTATAAAGGAATGGGGCTTCAGAAAAGTATAAAATGTTTAAAATATAATCAGAATTTTAAAAATTATAAGCATATGAAAATAAGAAACTTTTCTATAAGAAATATTTATTAAGTTTTACGTCGCACATGCTACTTTCTAAAATAGTAGCTTTAATTACTAGCTATAAGTTGATTAATAATGTTAAATGTATTCTCATTACACTGTAGCTATTTTTATATAAATAGAATAATAACTTACATATTTTAATAAATAGAAAGAATACATTTTTAAAAATATTTAAAAAATTGCAATGTCTTACGAATATTTTGAAATACAAAAGATATATAATACTATAATTAGGTAGGGCTTAAAGAGTATGATGCATTTTATAATTGTATAAAGTTTTATACATCAGAGGTTTCTATTTTAGAAAATAGCGTGCGCAACGCAAAAAATACTTAATATTTATCATAGAATTTTCATACGCTTATGATTTTTAAAATGATTATTATATTTTAAACATTTTTAACTTTTCTGAAGCCTCATTCTTTTATAAATAATGTGTAAGAGATTTGAATCATTTAATTTAAATTTAAAAGAATTATACCTGTTTGAAAATTGTTTATATTTTTAGACCTTCAGAAAAATTTAGCACCCCTGAGACCTCTTAATGCTCTTAAATGTAAAAGCTAAACTATTATACATTAAAAGCTATTCAATAAATTATAAATGTAATGGCAATATATATATAATACTTTTTTTGAGAAACAGAAAACAATATCTACATGTAAAATCGGCTTTTCTTTATTTATAATATTTTAATTTATAGTATTTTTTCATTTTGTAGAGTTTTTGTCTATTGCCTTTATATAAAATGTTTGATTCATAATGACTTAGTAGTTTAGCATTCAGCAGTCAATTACTTTATATAAACTTGATCTTGACTGAAGAAATGCATTGAATTGAGAGTTCAATCACATGCGCGTTATAACTCCTTTTTCACCAATCCATTGAAATTATTAACATTTTCATCTTTTAAACCAACATTTTTTTTATCGCACAATAGAACCATTTTTAAAATTTCTTTTACATTTTGCATGCAATTGTTTTATCTAGTTTTTAACTTCTCGTTTTTTCTCGTATGTATGCTAATAATAACTCCTTTTTTTTACCTACAATATCTTCGAAATCACATATGCAAAAATCTAGATTTCACCATTATTTTGCTTATATAGCAGGAAATATGTTAAAATATTATTTTTTATTTTAAAAATAAAATATGAAAAGTTTTATTTCGAATAGTTGACAATAACTGAATAACAAATGTAAGTAAATTACGGACAACATTTAAATGATAAAAGTTCCTGTCACTTATAAATTATTTCTCTTTTCCAAATCGTAAATATTAAACTAAATTAAAATCATAAATTTGATTTCCAAATTAGTCTTATTCAAATATTCAAGAAAAAATGCATTTTTTCCTTTTCTATTCTTTTAATTCTGGGAAGAAAATATTTCAAATATTTTTAAAGGAATCATGTTATTGCAGAACAATTATTTTTCACTAATCTAATACCACATTTTAGAGAATGTACAAATACTATACAAATTTTAAAAATTTGCAAAAATCTGCATTTGTCAGTTATAAAAAAAATAACTTCAGTTACAAATTCATCGCAAAAATACGTGTGTTATGTGTATTTATAACATATACTTTCATCCTGGGGGGCCGTGTGTAGCCTAGTGGTTAGAGCAGTGATTCCCAAAGTGGTCTATATGGACCCCCAGGGGTCGATGACGACTTACAAGGGGTCTACGCCAGCGAAAAATAAATTGGGGGGTCCATGAAGGGTAAACAGAGGTCTACGAAAACCTCTCATCTGGGATTTTTTTTTATTATTATTTACATGGGCATTGAAATATTTCTCGTTTACGTGTTTACGTTTTTTTTCCAACTCTCTCAAATTCCTAGAGTGGGGTCACAACGGACATTCCTAACGCCCACAGGATGTCTGGTGTCATATAATTAAAAAGGGACAGGGGAGTTTTCGAAAGTAGAGACCCACACAGTAGATGTTTCATTTTACTCCTGAAGGTTAAAACTCGGTTCACTAAATGGTTGTGATTTCAACCATCAAAAGAATCTTTTTCAAAGAAACTAGGCAGCTGAAATAATTACACAGTTCCATCTTTTACAATTTACTCGTTTAAAATAGCCACAGGTTTGTTCTTTTAATTTTTAATTATTTTTCATTTCTTAATAGTAATATTTTAAGATTTAAAAGATAACTTTGTGTTTCTCTTTAAACAAATCAAATATATTGACGACCTGGTAAATCAAAGTAACTTCGATAGAGAAAAGAAGCAGAGGGACAAATAAATACAACGCAATCGGTTCGATTCTTCAATTTATAGACAAAACGCGTTTGCACCTTGTGATGGTCCGCTTTTTCTTTGGATTTATATGAAAAACAAAAATGGGGACTAAAGCTGACACAATACAGAGGCATTCAAAAAAATCTGTGCAACTGATATTTTCAATTTCAGTAATGTGAAGAAAATGACGAGAATTTTCATAAATTACTCCTTCACACGGAAGTCCACTGGCTGTCGATAAGCTTGTGTTTGATAAGGTTTTTTTGCACTTTTTGAGACTGTTTTAGAGTTTTTGGATTCTAAAGATACAATTTTAGGAGGAAATTTTATCAGGCGGAAGACAGACATTGCCTACTTAACAGATTTGTTTAGTAAATTTAATGATGTTAGAACTTGCAGTTATAAGGTGATAGCTTAAATTTGATTAAAACAAAGTCCTTAATTTCAGTGTTTCTTGCCAGAATTAAGCTAATGAAGCAAAATATTGTGGACGACGTGAATTTTTCCAGTTTCTCAATTTGTCTCAGACAAACTGCCAGGAAGATGACACTTTAACCTACATTCAGCATTTGAATGCCCTCTTGTTCAGATTTTCAAATTCGCTATAAAGATATTTTGACTATGGTAATACCAAAGTGGTTAATTAATTCATATGGTGACATTGAAGAGACGGATGTCGTATTACAAGAGGAACTGATTGGAATAAGTACAAACGAAGAACTTAAAGTACAGTTTAAAAAGGGATATTAGAAATTCTGGCTTCAAAAAAATATACCTCCTACTTATCCCATATTATATAATACCGTGAGAAAATTTTTAATTGCTTTTCCATTCCTTACCTAGTGGAAAAAGGGTTTAGAGCGGTTGCCAATCTCCTAGCAAAAAAGAAAAAAAAAGAAATAGACTGGACATTACTAACCGAGGAGATTTAAGACTAAACTTGACTAAATTGATGTCAAATGTTCAAAAATTGTTATTACAGCATCAGGTTCACCCATCACATTAAAAGCATTTGTTTTTTTGCTGAGTTATTTTATGGAACAAATTATTTGATTTAAATTAATTAATTGTGATAGCTTAATTGTGATTTAAACTTAACTGTAATTTTTATTTAATTAACTGTGATTTTTATTTAATAAATTAACTGTGATTTTAATTTAATTAATTAACGTTTAAAATTAACATGAGTTTCTTATGTTTTAAAGTTGATAAATTTGTAAATATTCAATATTAAGTAAGCAGGGGGTCTACCCGAAACCTGAAAACATGGCAAGGGGTCTATGGGACAAAAAAGTTCGGGAAACTATGGGTTAGAGCATCAGACTCCAGACCGGAAGGCCTGGGTTTGATACCCAATGCAACCAAATACCCTCTGACTACACACGGAGTACGTGCTCGCTAAATTAGTGGATCCGAAAGTCTTGTGGTCGGTCGCAGCAGAAATCGCGGGTGCAGGGGGTTGGAGAATATTTCCCTCCCCTCAAGTTCCATGCCTTAATTGTGGAGGAGGAGATAGGAGGTGTCGCCATTTATCGTGTGAGAAGTCCAACCTGTCTCTGGCTCTGGCAACTTTCATTCTTCCCTCCGGGAAAGACACGACAACAACAACTTTTATCCCGAATTATAACTCTCTCATAATTACAACAAAACTTTAATTTTATTCATTGATCAATGTTGATTTAATCAGAGATTATCTGGAAACACATAGTTTGAGAACCTCTCCTGCAATAAAACTAAACATAAAACAAAATTGTGGCTTATTATTCCCTCCATTATTATTTAGCAGCACCCCGATTTAAAAATCATCATAGTAACACAGCAAAAAGGGGTACTTTTCCGTTTCCCCGGTGCAAGCGATGAAATCGCCAAATATTATACAATCGGTGCCAAACGGAATATTCCGGTTGGTAACCTTTTACCACCACGTTTCCAAAACAAGCCGAAATCCTTTCTTACCAACAACGTCTTTTTATGAAAAAACCAACGAGAACTAACATTTATAACATTTTTTTTTGTATTTGTACTCTTTGTCGCCAATAAAGACTACTTGGCAAGATTGCGCCGGCGAAACGGCAAAGTACCCCAAAAAGTGAAAAATTATATAATTAAATAATATACTAACCTTACCGATTTTTTTGGTGGTTATTTTTATCAAACATATTTAATATATTATTCTGCAAAAGCAGCCCAATAACTGAAAGAATATATTATAAGCATAAATAATAGATATTTTAGAAAACCTCAGAGAATAATACATATATTTGTCTGTCTTGCTAAAGCAATTTTCTTACTAATAGTTACTACAAGCTCCTTAAAGCCAATATCAATGTAAAAGGTAATAACAACAATGTCATTTTATTTATTTTATTCCTTATTTATTTCTTTGTTTTGATGTTTACATTTAATCGCAAGTTTGGATCGGAGTTCCTCAGATCATTTATATTTTTCTAAACAGATAAAATCATCAATACATACATCATTTACTATCCACCATCAAGATCACACCCTATATCTCTTGACTTGATCCAAGATCTTATCCGACAGAGACCTTGCCACAGCAAACACGATCACTAATGGAGACAGTTAACTTTGCCCTCCTACCCCAAACTAGATAAAGCTGCGGCTGAAAAAAAAAGTGAGGATTTAGACAGGGTAAAAGAAGAAAATCAAATACAAGTATTGCCCAAGGGTGGGAGTGCTGGTCTTCCAAGCCTACAGATAACTCAGAATATTGTTCGGGTTCCCGCAGATTCAGCGGATTTTCTCTGTAATAAATAGCTGTCACTCGGCCCGAAAATGATTCCACCCTCCCGGAGTACGTTTAGGGGGTTTTCTATCAAACCGTAAATAGCCCCAAGAGACGCATCTTTCAATTCCATAAAAACTTCCTAACCTTATAAATTGTGGCTCTCATAACTCGGTAATGCAAACTGGGAAATGGGATTTCTTTGAGTTATTTACGTTGCAATAAGAAACGCGTGATGTAGTGCGGGAAGTGAATGCGATATTGCTTTAATTTTTAGCTTAAAGGTCATATTTATTCTGTCAAGTTTTTGTTATAGATGTAAAGATTGGGAAGTGATAGTATACTTTTCTATGTGCATAAGTGGAGAATTAAACTTTCTTGCAATGTATGTGATGCCCATATGTTTATACGTGTGTGTGTGTGTGTGTGTGTGTG
>BMAV01010134.1:187014-210656 GCA_019973955.1 Trichonephila inaurata madagascariensis | reverse complement strand
TAACGTAATTGTGTTAAGTCTAAAAAAATTGCTAAAGAGACAAGAACGTTTGAAGATAATTTATTACTTTTTAATGACTACATTTATCTACCTATCAATTATTCACTTAGTATCCGTCAAAGCAGTGACATTTGTCATGCTAAGTGCTATATTCCTGCAACTTATTTATTCAGTTTTCCTTTTCGCTGCGTCAGCCAGTCAGATGGGTTTCCTCGTCATTACGTTGCAGACCTGAAATTAATTTGTTACCTGAGCTAACAGAAAGAAAATGCGCTTTGCAGGAAATGTGGATAATCACTTAACGTTCTATGGCGTGCAAAAATACGATTCAGCGGAAATTACTTTCACTCTCGAAATTACACAGGTCGCTGAACTAAAGATATACTTCGTAATGCAAATGGGAAACGTATTTAATGCTGCAAAACATTTCTGTAAATGAATTTGTTTGTATCATACCTTTTATCTTCAATGCATACATTCCTAGCGAATACTTCTTCTGACTTTCAATATATTTGTGCAAAATTCTTTACACTCCACATTTTTTCAATGCAATCCTATGTTTATGTATCCCATGCTAATTCTAAGTTATATATATTCTATACATTTTGCTTCTTTCAAGATATACGTAATTTTTTTTACAAAATTTATAGCAAAACTGTAACCTCAAGTTGCATTTGTCAGGGAAAGAGAGAGCTACACACACACACATTTAGAATAATAATTTGACATAACATATGTTTTGATTTAGAATATTTTACAAAATTTTCAAAATTATGTAATTTAGTTTCATTTTATGGGCGATATCTGTCTTTGCTGCCAACTTATTTTTAAAATTTGGTGTTTTGATGGTAGATTTAAAAAACATACAAATGGATCTTAAACTTTGGTGATTGGCATTTTTATAACTGTAAACTTATCTGCATTTTTTTTATACAAAATGCAAAATAGAACATACACCGAACGCACTTTCACGAACGGGAATGCTTTGAAAAAAAGAACTGTCAAATCTATGATAAAATTTTTGCGGGCTGTTTCTTATTCTTATTACTTATTTCAGTTGACTGAGTGGAGTAATAATATAATAGTATATGTTCTCGCATGCTTTGCGTTATTTAGTAGATGTAATTTTGTTCAATAATAAAGTAAATTTAAACAAATGAAAACAAAGGCCCGTGATAAAATTACATACTGATCTAAAAGAATTACATATAGTTATGTACTTTTCCTTGCGATTTTTTTTTATTTTAGATCTAAGAAAATAAAAATAAACAGTTATAAACTAATATTTACTCTTAGCAATCTTATGGTCTTGTAAGGGTTAAGAAGTTTTTCCGACATTAATGCCTTGTATAAAAATTTCCCTATTTGCAAATTAAAAATAATGTGATAATTTATTCGAAATTATTTGTTCATTAAATATACAAAACAAAAAAAGTTATTTATACATTTTAATTAATAATAATAATAGCAATTTATACATTATTTTATTTTAAAAAATATTAATAAATTAATATATTTCATACGTATTCATGCATCTCAAGTTTTGAAAAATGACACTTCGATGGCATGGGCATATAAAATGCATATATTTATTGTACACAGATTAGATTGTAAATTAAACTACAAAATACGTATTTTCAAACAATTTCTCTTAGGATAACAATTTATATTTTTAAAAAATATTTTTGTAAATTACGTATCTTTTTAGATTTATATTATTTTGCTTTTTATCGTTTTCTATGCCATATCTAATTTTTCCTTCTGCTTTTGCATTTTGACAAAAGCCAAAATCACTTTCTGCATGCAACACACGCGTTCTTTTTGCTTTTAAAAAGAATATATATTCTTTTTTTTTTTTTTTTAAGTTCGAGATAATGTGACAAAAGCCCCACATCAGATTTAAATCTCAAAACTATTTTAAAACAGAATTGGACACACTTATCGGATATTTGTAATCCTTTAATGTCAACTGAAAAACAAATGGCGGTATTGTAGTCTAAACTATTCTGTATAGATCAAGTTGATACATTGTTAGGGAGTTTAAGAAACTATTCTTATGTATATTATTTCCTATAATACCATGGTATACCATTGTTCATAATATGAGTTCTTTTTTAAATATCTTCTTTAGATCTTGGAGTGCAATTGTAGAGAAAATTATATGGTTTTCGTTATTAGGGGTAGTGTACACATGTACTACATTTACAAACTCCTTATTCTTTAATTTGAATAAATTTCAGCTCTTACCAGTTGATTCATAAATAGTGTGACCAATTTTAGAGCATTATACATTTTTATTGAATCAAGTTATTTGCAGGGAATTTTCAATGTGGTTTCCTCTAGCACAGTACGCTTTTTGTAAGCGTTATGGCTAAGATTTTTCGATTATTTTTGGGGTATTTTTCCAAATCCCTCTTAAATTGCTCTTTGAAGTCCTTGAAATGTTCTTACTTTACGCATATTTAATTGTTTTTTTAAGTGTCCTCATAAAAAACAATCGCAAGGAACACAGATAGAGGATAGTGACAGTCATTTATCAGGAGGCAGAATATTTACTTTTAAATCTTTCAACCATTTTATAGTTGATTTTACAGCATGACTTAATGCAGAATCTTGGTGAAAAACAAAGTATCCTTGATAGTAAAGACGTTTACTTTTTTTGATCAAGTACTTAAAAGTTTTATTCTGATTGCATTTAGCATCAATTTTAAAGTTTGGTTCTACAAAAAATGTTTTTTAAGCCTTGAGAGGACATTTCTGTCCATACCATAACACCTGACGGCCAACTTGCATTTTTCAAAACAGCTGCGTCTTTGCGACGTTTTTTATTGGAAATATATTGAATCTTCTTTTTGCCAGTTGTGAATGACAGATGAAACATTGCTTCATCAGAAATTATCCATGCTTTGTATCTACCTTTGCGTAACATTAAATACAGAGACCAAGAACACTTTCTTCGTTTTTCTACAGTCTTAACAGACATTTGACGACAAACTGGAAAATTTACTTTTTTATAGCCAATTTTCTTTATCTGACAATAAATTTTCGATTGCTATATCATAGGTTTGTGAGGCAAAAAATTTTCTACAGCGATAATTCTTTTCAACTTCTTTTTTTCTCTTTCATTGAGGACTTCCTTTCGTTCACATTTTTTTCCCCTGGAGCTTTTGATAGTGAACCAAATTTTATTTCTTTTTGAAGTTTAGATAGTAATACAACAGAAAAATGTCTTTTTTTGATTTTTAAATGCTTTATTATTTACAGAATTTGAACAACCATCCTTCAAAAGCTGTAAAATTTCGGTTCCGGTTTGAGGATCTGTAATTTACTTCCACTAATAAAAATGGTTAGATTGGTGTAATTTAAATGTTTCATTTTTTTCAAATAAAACCAGTAGTAAAACGATAGAAATCCATTATAAATAGTTATATGCTTTTAAAATTGGTCACACTTATTTTGAATCTCAACCGGTATATATCAAACGATTACCTTCTATTTCAAATTTATTTTAGTGAAACTATCTTTCTCTAGCGCAGTGCTTCTCAAACTTCCAATATTCGCGACCCAATATTCAATCATAATTTTCATTGCTCTCCCCTCCAAACAATAACAATGTAGTTTGACGCAAAAGTTACATTGCGACTTAAACTTCTTAAGTGCCACCGGTGTATATAAACGTCTCACTCAACGAAAGCGTTAATTGCCCTGGACGTATATATACGTCTTTCCGAAATACAATCTTCTCTGGGCTCTGCTATACATAGAATTATTCCAAAAGCTTTGAAATGCAATAAAAGGACCTGACAATGGAAAAGGATTGATAATATTTACAAAGAATTTACTTAATTTAGATTATTTGCTTCCTTATTCCTCCCCACCCCCCAATACATTACATACACGTACCTACGTGGAAAACGGTTGCCATTGAGAAGCGAATCGCGCAACTTTTAATGGATAGTTAAGGGAATAATTATAAACCGTACAAATTATCAAGTACAAATTTTTGTATACAATTTTATATATGACAGTCCCATGGGGGTCACTGGTAATTATTAAGTTAGTTTTTAACTAAATATTGTTAAATTAATTGTAAAATATATTAAGTAGCACTGATACTTTTATAAGTGTATTATATAATTGTTAATGTGTATTTTATTTTTTACTGTGCCCCAGAATGTATTTTAATGTTTACTTTCAGTAAATTAATAATTTTTTTAAAGTTATCTTCTGTTTTCGATTTTTTAATATGCTCGCGCCCCCTCTTAGAATTGTCACGCCCCCTAGAGGGCGCGCCCCACAGTTTGAGAAACGCTGCTCTAGAGGCTTATATATATAACGAAGAGGGGGTTATATATTTAGAGCTTAAGAAAGAAAAGGTGTTGTTCTCAGATAATTAGAGGAAATATACTTTTTGAATAACTGTGTATAAAACAATGAAAGACAATGGACTTTACTAACGTTGCAAAAGAAGGCTATTAGCAATGATCCACATAATTTTGAACCACATTTAAATGACACCTGGCATTGTACCATCTGTCGAGACGAGGCCCAAACGTCATCCCGTTGGTATGGGTGCCAGCTCAAGTGCTGTTTCCGTCACTTGATTATGGTTCAAAATTACGAGATCCGTCGCCAATAGCCCTCATGCAGATTTATAGTGCGACGTTAATAACTCTCTCATATTACACTTTGTAATACTCCACGATGTTCAACAGCAAAACAACCTATATTTTACCATTTCTCAGTTTGTGCAAAGCCCCCGAAAACTTCTAAATACCTGATATCTCCGAAGTGACCGATCGGAAGTGGTATCTATCTCCTATCCCTTTCCGACCTGCTTCCCTTCCGGCACCAAGGGTTATCCTTCAGCGTCAGCACGTGGATCGACTTCTCAGGCGGAAAATACCTTCTTTCTTTTCCTTTTTTCACAAGACTCGTCTTCATCCACATCACTGTGCATGGTATATACTATACCGAATCGCCTTGACCAGGATTTTGTGGAGTCTGCATGTATTAAATAAAAGATTTTAGTCGCTATTTTTACTTATATAAATCCGGGTCGTGACGAAAGGGCTTAAGACGTAAAATACCTATAATTTAGGGGATTGTGGGGTGAATATTGTGATTATTAACCGTTCTGGTAATCTAAGAATCAATCAGATTCGCGTGAAGGTGGCTGCGCCTTCTGTTATGTAATCTCTAAAGTGCCCGAAGAGATGGGGGTGTTCGTCTATATATATACGTATAAGATGTATGATGATGGAATAGGGTTTTGTTTAGAATGTAAAAAAATGATTTTATATATAATAAAAAATACTAAAGGCTTATGATAATTTTTTGTCAGTTTTATTTTTATCGAGCTTTAATATTTTTACTCATAATTTTAAATCAAAAGTACAGTATGATGTATTTTCGTGTCGATTAGAATATTAATCTATACAATAAAGTTCAAAAACGCATTGATAAAATGAGCTACAAAAAATGTGTATTAGAAATGAAAATTCTCACTTAATCAATTAGACGAAATATAAATATTGTTGCTAGTGTCTTTCTACAATCCTTTTAAACAGATATTATGTAATTTGTTCCTTAATGGTAAATTTTCGGATTAATTATGACTAATTTATTTTATTTTCATGAAATTAGGATAAAACTATTTTCTAAATGCATTATAAGTTTTTGAGATATTATGGTTGAAAATATTTTTTCTTACCACACAATTATCAATATAAAATTCATTCTAATTACTCTAAGAATTCCTAAATTAGAAAAAAAAACCAAGTAACATTCGTATTATATTAATCTCGAAAAAATAACATGTGTGTGTGTGTGTAAAAAAATATTATTAAAATATTTAAATTCTAACATTAAAACTTCGATTTTCTTCAAAAACGTTCTTATACCTCTCACTTTTCGATTATAAAAAGCAGGACTTGAATTAAGCGGAATTATATTTATCTCCTATTCGTCCGTTCCTCACTAAACCCTTTTTTAGAGGAACTCCACGCAACAAAAGAAACATGTTTGCTTGATTTAGAATCTATTCGTCTTCATAGAAGAAAACTTTAATTTTAACGCCCCCAACCTATTTTCCCGGAATCTGTTTTTGCAAAACACGTTAACGGATCTCTCAACAAAAAGAGAAACAGGCATTTCAAATTTGAGAAGTCTGTAGATATAATAATTCAAAAACGGGAATTTTTTACCTATAGAACTGTCGCAACCCTCTCCCTTGGTAGTGTATTTCCACATAACCTGTTCTTTGTTGATCTGGATTCAAGAAAAGAAACATGGTGAATTTCAAGTTTGTTGGTCGAATAGTTCTGGCACTCTATTAATAATGAGTGAATGAATAGGTGTGTGAATAGCTTTTCTCCTTCATATATACCGTAAAATCCGGCGTATAACGTGCACCTATATTTTCAAGCTGGAATATTTAATTTTAGGTATATTCGCCGTATAACGCACACCCACTTTCTTACGAAGGTACCTGAAATATGCGTGCGCAATGTTTTATGTTTAAAAGTTATTTATTCTAGGTAATATTCCAAGTCAGAAAACAAAATAGTATACTATTAGAACTACAACTCCTTAAGTTCATAAGGAATGTCATTTCTTATAAATAAGCAGTATTTCGATATATGTAGAGAAGTCTAATTTTTTCCTATTCTCATATTTTCTATTATTTTTAAGGCTCTCATTTTTATACCCGTCGTATAATGCGCACCCCTAAATTTCGATCTTATTTTTTGTGCTAAAAGTGTGCGTAATACACTGGATTTTACGGTACATAGATAAATGGCGCAAATGAATAAAGTTTAAATAAATCTTCAGAGCACTTTAGTTTTTTTTAGAATTAAAAATATTACTTTTTTCTTTATCTTTTTTTAAACTAACAATTATTTCATTAAAGTTGAAATAAAACCTGAAGGCTACACAAAGAATCCGATTCTGTACACTTCGATAAGAAAACCGAAAATCTTACATTCACCGAGGAACAATAAAGTTATGAACCTATAATAAGACGGAATAATTCATAAGATACCTTGAGTTTGTTAATTAATCAGATAAAAGGTGAAGACAGATAATCGATTTATCAGCACTTGGTCTTAATTAGTGGGTGTATATGTTTATGTGTTTCCCCGACGTTTTGTTTGCGGGAGGTTAAACTCTTTATTGATGGATGCTGAAAGGAGGATATATTTCAAATGAAAATTTAAAATAGCATAGTATAGAGTGAATTTAATTCGAATATTTTTTCCCATGAATAAATATTTTGGAATGTACTGGGAGAAGGGAGACCAACCCTCAATTACAAATTATACGACTGTTCATACTC
Organism: Trichonephila inaurata madagascariensis; assembly: GCA_019973955.1. NCBI lineage: Eukaryota > Metazoa > Arthropoda > Arachnida > Araneae > Nephilidae > Trichonephila > Trichonephila inaurata. The sequence continues at coordinate 203,317 of BMAV01010134.1, read as the reverse complement.
ATTTCTCAAATTGTAAGAGACATTTATTGACAAACAATAATTATTTTTTTCATCTTGAAATTGTGTATAAAATTTATATCTGGATGTTTTATACATTAATATTACTTTCTCTTGTATTTATTCAATTCCTACTATTAGCTCACTCTCTCTATATATTAATTTATATATTTATTTATCTTGTTCACACACAAATTTTCAATCGTTAATAAAATGCTTTCTACTCATCCAATCAATTTCAAATTAATTTTTTTAAACTTGTATTGTGGATGGCACTTGATGTTAATACAGTTTTTTCAAACATTAATTAATTAATTTAATTAAATTAAATTGATTACTGGTTTTTGTCGCCAACTTAGATTCGTCTCTATTGTTGTAACAATGTAACTGTTTTAAAAAAGTCAAAAGTTGGCATCGAAGACCTGTTTTTCAGCCAAACTAGCCAAATCGGGTGTGCATTGTTACAACAATGCAGACAAATCATGCTCTTTTTTCAATTCCTACTATTGGTTCACTCTCTCCCTATAAATATATATATATCGAATTCAAATTTTCAATCTCGTAAAATACTTTTTATCCATCCATTCAAAGTAGGAATTGACTTTAAAAAAATTTATATTACTTTTTTTTATATAAAAATTGTAATATTCACAAGCACCACCGTCCCTTACAATACAATGGTTTTTCAATGGAAACTTGGGGAAATATTGGCTATACAGTCATGTTGGCAACCTTTTTGTCGACCAAATTTAGTGACTAAGAGACCATATGGATGCTTCAGAAAACAACTTAGGAAATCTATAACATCACGATCTATAATGTGAATAGATGCACTGGAGGGAGGGTGAGGCACCCCTGGGCAGATCGTTCTTGGCTCTTTTCTTCAGTTAATTTCAACTTTTTGTGAGCCATTTTTAATAACTATACTTATGTAGAAATAAATTTATTACAACATCACGAAAAGAAATTTATATATAGAGAGAAGAATTTCATGAGTAGTATTTGCGACAAATATCAAATCTAAATAATAATTATGTAATCAAAATTCAAGATATTCACGACTTTTACTTTTAAGAATTGTTAAAATTTCTTATTACTTTCAATAGCACTAAAATTACCGCAATACAGTCCTTAAAATGTATAGTATTGCGATGGATTTAAAGTAAATACAGCTGCATTTTTATCCCCCAAAATGTTCCATTTTAAGTACTAGATATAAATGTTTAGTCCTACTTTTATAGTTTTATTTTTTATTTTTTGTTCCACATACGTACACACATGTATTAAACATTTTCTGTCACATTAAATCTTTTAACACATTTTTACTTAAAACGGAATGCAGCTGGTCAGAAAAACTTTCACTAGGTTCAAAATTCTTCCTTAACTTCGATTTCAAGAAGTTGCAAATAAGGAAACATTGTACTTCCTTAACTGTTAATATTATTGTACATTTTCACTTACTCCGTTGTGTCAATGACTAATTATAACCTACTTCATTTTAGAAAGATTTGTTTTTAGCAAGTCTTTTATATGTTTCCAATTTATGCTGCTTTAAGTAGAAATTGAGCACTGCATGTGATTTTTTTTATGTTGTGTGTTATATTACCAACCACGCTGAGAATTTGAGCAACTCCAATTGTTTAATTGTAGGAGAAAATGTTCCAATACATTAAGAGGAGTTGGAAACCTCTTTATATATATACTGACAATGTTAAATTGGCTGTTTTCGATGCATCTTTCCTCAAAATCTGTCATATGTACATGCTTGAAATTTTTCATACAATTAAAGTGTACCTTTCCCATTATACTGAAATAAGCTTTTAGCTAATTTTGAATTTTTTAAATAATTTATGAAATATTTATCAAACATTGCGAAATTTGACCCATTTTTCACATAAAAAATTTGTAAAAAATAAATTTTTGAGTTTTTTACAAAAAGCTCATTTTAGTATATATTAGACATCATTATAAATATATCATAAAAAAATCTACATACCTGTGAACACTAGTTTCTCAAAAAGGTATAACACGAACCTCAAAATTTACATTTTGAGATAAATTAGTTTTAATATATTCAGTGATTCTTCTAATCGGCTATATAGGAAATAAAAAAATAAAAAGCTCAATTTGCAATAAAAGATACATGTTTTAGTTTATATCAGACGCTCTCAACTTTTAGGCAAAAATGAAGTACTTTGTTTACATTTTTCGCCATTCAAATGGGCGTGGCCCACTCTCAACGGTTATTTAAAGATAGGTTTTAAGAGCTTCTAATTACCCTAGAGGTTAAAGTAAGGTATTTTTAGAAAGGTTAAAATCTATACAATTCGAAAATGTAAAAATCTCAAATTGTTAAAAAAAATATGATCTTAACTTTCCAGCACCCCTTAAAAAGTTAGGAAATCGAAATACTAAGTTGAAAATTACCAAATTCCGTGTAAATTTAAAATTAAAAGGGTTGCCCAAATGAAAAGTGGACATATGCAATTGAGTCAGAATGAGGGCAGCTTTAGTAAATCCACTAAACAGGGACATGATGGACAGTAGGAAGAGTACACCGCATACGATGTTTGAAGTGAAACCTGTTAGTGGTAGAGGAAATTAATCGAAAGTAAAGTCGTGTCATATAAGGCTGCGTCCAGATTGGACCAACGAGTGGTAGTACGGTTTCTGATTGCAGGAGGTAAGTTTGATGCTGAGACCTATCAACGAATAGTAGCAGTCTATGTGGCGAGTACCGTTTAGGTCGAACGTTTGGGAACAGCTATTGTAAAAGTTTTCGAGAAGGGCAGCAAACGATATCGGATCTCCATGACACAATGTCCGTCCACACGTCTGCCAAAAAACCAAAGCAATTTAAAAATATCCGTGGGTAAAAGTTATAACACCCACCGTACAGTCCGGATTTGTTGCGCTGTGAATTCTAAGTATTAAAACCATTTAAGAGTGTATTGCGTTTCCATTTGGACGATGAAGTGAAGCAAGCTGGGTAGGACAACCACGTTTTTTCTAGAGTGAAGACACAGACCTGCTGCCGAAACGATTAGACCTGTATTATAACCCCCTAGAGCGATTTCTTTTGATTTCCAATAAAACCCTTCTTTTTATTGAACTTTTCCACTTTTCATTTGGGCAACCCTTAAAAATAAATATTTCATGAGAGAAACACAGAAAAGGCACATTATTGCTAAAATGCAGAATTTAATCGAAAGTTTTTATATAAAATCTCGCATTTCTATTTTAAATTTAAAAAAAAAAAAAAAAAAATTTTTTTTTTAATTAAGCAACGGCAAAATTTAATTTCGAGAAAAGTCACCAGTTTTAAAAAAAAATTGAAGGCTTAAAAACTTATATTTCTTGCTTTAAATTTTTTATGTTGAATTTCTGGGTCAGATATTCAACATAAAAAAAAGATATTTTTTCCCCTCAGATGTCGCGTGCTTGCGTGTGGTTTCAAATGTTGCCACTCGGTCTTTTGTTTTCCTCTTTCGAATAACGATTACTACGGTTAACGGTCAAATGCCTTATATTCCAACTGTAAAATCAAAATGTTTTAAGGAAGTTAACCAAATAAAAGCTAGTAATTGGTATCCAATTTATGCTAATTTACTTGTAAGTCAATGTAGTTTTTTCCAGTTTGTAAAGCATTGGACGCAAGAAAGTATTTACGGAAAACATTGTAAATCATTGACATTTTCTCAATGGAGCATAACAGAAGAAAAAACAGTTGTAATTACGTTTTTTTTTTTCAAAAAAGCCACCTAATATTTTCGATATTTTGTATGTGTTTTTTTTTGTTGTGTATAATTCCTCCAAGGCACTAAATCAAATCTAAAATTAAAAAAATGATTTAGAACGATTAGCTTCAGAACTCTCATTTTAAAGAACATTTAGTATTCTATTTATATAAAATATTTTCAGGCATCTTTTAGTGAAAAACTCTACCCGAGTTTAACCTTTAGAGGAAAATTTTTTATCATTTTCAACCACAGTATAATTCTTTAATAATTTAAAGACAATATGCCTAGGGTATTTAGAGCAAATATTTATTTTTAGAATTTAAGAATGTTTTTTGCACATATTTCAATATTTTCACACATACAGCTTTACAGAAAGATGGATATTTTTTAAAAGGAACATATTGTGGGGATATTATATATTTTTCAGGGAAATTATTAGTATTTTTAGCGCCGTGGATACTTCGAATTTTGTACAGTGTTTGCTAAGTTTGTTATAAATTCTACATGAAATATTGCAATTCTATTAAAATTGCATGAAATATTATATACACACATATGTGGAGGATAGAGAGGGAGAGATTCAGCCACAAAAAAGTATCCGTGGCTTCAAATTAACCCTTTCGTAGGTCTTGGTAAGATTACTTCCCCTCTATATAATTTTACAAAATATACCTGTCAAAAGCGTAAAATCCATTATAATATATTGTCCAAGCTATTATAACGATGGGAAGACTGATTCCATCTTCAGTTTTATGCTACTGTACATAAGCCAGTGGCTACGACATCTGTAAATTGGACAAAAAAGATGGTACTAAAGAAGTACCTTGTACAAAAGCTGTCGCTGTATATAATGATGTCATGGAAGGTTTGATCGCTTCGATCAAAGAAAAGAAAGGTACCAAATAGGAAGATCTGTAAAATGGTGGCATCGTATCTTTTATTAACTTGCCATCATAAATAGTTTCATACTGTAGCAAGTGAACAAAAATAAAACAGAAATTTAAACCAGATAACGTTCCGTATAGCATTAGCTCATCAGCTAATAGATTGATATTCCTCAAGAAAAAGGAAAGGACGTCCTGCTAGCTGCCAAGCAAAGAAGTGTGTAGATCCGGGTGATGTGAGCTTAGCCAATGTGGGAAAACATATGCCAAAGATAGTTTCCAACTATAAACGATATAGAAAATGTCGAAGAAAGAGACAAGAAAAGAGTGCACTACAAGTGCACTACAAGTGTGCAGAATATGATGTCCCCGTGTGCAATACAACATGTTTCTCATCTTCTCATGGCAAATAATCATCATTAAATTTAATTTTCTGTATGACAGTGAATGGTTCCTTTGGAAGTATTCTTCCCACTTTTAGAATTTAAATATAAACATAAAATTCGGCAAAAATAAAATATTTCTCCTTAAATGCTAATGTTTGATTGTTAATAAAACATAAAAAACTGCGAGAAATTCAAAAGAAAAATAAATGATTCTCGAAAGGGTTAGTTTGATTTTTGCAGTACTTTTAGCCTTCAGTTAATTACAATATCCCACTTTTTACTTCGAGATGAAGAATTTTTCTGCATGGAGGGTTTATTTTAACTGTGTAGACCTGAAAACATCCATATTTTTAGCAAAAGTAAGTAAAATTACGTAGTTTACAGGTTTCAATTATTTACTCATTATTAAGAAAGAAAAAATCATTCTCTATATCATTTTCTGTAAATAAATATTCAGATATATTAAGGCATCCTAACACTTCGAAATGGCCAATTTAGATGAAAACACAGATTTTTGAAGGATTTGCTTTTTTATTTGAATAGAGCAATCATTTGGCTTTATAAAACTTATGTTATTTTGCTTTTACGTTGCATAGAGCCCAAGTTACTATAAATTACATAAAATTAGAAAAATCGGAAATAGATATTTGATCTACCAGAAGAGGATATTTAAATTGCTCTATCAATATCTATATCATGGCGAGTCTGATAACTCAAAATATTATAAATGTATTTCTATGAAACTTTTTTAACCTGACATGTATATTTTTGTCAAGGTAATGTAATAAAATAATTTTTATTATATGAATATCGTTTGAGTTATGACCTGTTATTCAATAATCATCATCCTCATATCTAGCAAGACAGCCCGCCTGAGCCAGTGTCTTCCTTTGAAGGTTCCTCCATAATGACCTCTAGTTTGCTTTTGTTTCCAAGTTTTCTTGTTTATAATCCCAAAGTCTGATTCCACTAAGTTTGCCCATCACAGCTTTGGTCTTCCAAGCTTTCGAATCCCAGTGGCTTTGAACCGCAATACCTTTTTGGCAACATTATGATCTGACATTTGAACTATATGGGTCATCTGACTCGTTCTATTTATTTTTATGCATTTAAGGATTGTCAGATTATTTAAAAATTATATATAAGTCAAAATTGCATCTTCTTCTCCAGCTATCGTTTTCATTTACACACCTCCAAGTATACTTTGAAGTATTTTTCTCTGAAAAGATGCCATTTGATTTTCTTCCAGTTTTGTTATTGTTCAAATCTCAGATGCATATATGTCAGAAATGGTCTATTAAGGGTTTTGTAAATTTAAAAATATGTTTCTTGAAAGAAATTTAGATTTTAAAAACCTTTTCCGTCCATAAAAAGCCTAATTTGCCAGGTATAATCAATTCTGGGTTTCATAAGATATTCTGTTATCAGAGGTAATAATTGATTTTAAGTGTTATTCAATAATAGCCTCAGAAATATATCACATTTCTTATAATATTATTCGATCATCTCTAAAATTTTTAAATTTCAATTAAACATTCAAATGTTAGTACATTCCCGAGATAAATGTGAGTAGTTTATTTTAGTAATACTTTTATCATAAGTGTTAATTAAATTTTTTTTCGCTTACGGCCTTAAGAAATTTTTAAAAAATTGCAAAAATTTCCCATGTATTGTGTGATTTTTGTACGATTTAGATAATTTATTTCAATTATTGCCCATGAAGTATTAATATTTATTGGTACCAGTAGCGCACACAAGGGGGGGTTCTGAAGGTCTGGAACCCCCAAAGCCCTTGATTTTTTTTCGATTGATTATATAATTCTAAGTATATAGTACGTAAAATTTAATTAAGTATTTGTTATTAATGATTAATTTTATTAATTAATACTAACTATTTATTTAATAATAGTTTTTTACTGTGTTTTGTTCCCGAAAATCGAGAAAATCTAATGGAGCATGATACAAGATTGGTGAACTTTTGACCCCGGACCCACCTTGAAAAATTCCTGTGTGCGCTACTGATTGGTACTGATCACTAAAAAAGTATTAATAGTGTTTTAGTATGCTATTTTTAAAAAAGTACTTTGAACGTGTCCGGATACTTTGCATATAGAAGTATGAGAGCTGTTTCCGCTTAGATTGCGTAAAAAAGAATAATTGTTTTTCAAACGAAAAAAAGGAGAAAAAAGGAAGAAAAACGATATCCTTAATTCTCCAGAAATAGTAAGAGAAAATAAGTTTGAAAACTATTATTTTGCTCAATCCATAATTCTTGCCCTGTCAAGATGCAAGAAAAAAAAAATCGAACACGCTTCCAAAAACAGACTAGAATTTACTCAATCAAAGTCTTGTAATGCATAAATAAAAACTGTTTACCCTTCCAAAACGACCACAGAGTAATAATTTATTCGAAAAATCTTTTTTAAAAGTTTTAATACCATCGACTAACTCACAAACTCCTCTTAGTATTTTTTTCCCCAAACACTGATGCATCAGTCTTAATACCAGAGCAACTGAACACAAAATTGCTCTAAAAATTCTTCTTTACCAACTCAGTGACACATTCGAACATAAATCACGCCGATCTTTCTTTTTCTTCTCACATTCCCGTCAATTAATGCTTTCCGCTGATTTATAATGGGGACAGAAGCAGATGTTGCTGACAGTAGCTCCCTATTATTCTCAAACGACATCTTCAAAGAACTCACCTTGTGAATTATTAGAACGTGTTTGCGTCCCTTCCACCCCATCCATGGTAATTCATTACGTTTCGAAGTGTCGGAAATGAGAAGTTTTTTTCCCTTCTGCCCCGTGTGGTAAATTTTTGTTTAGGTTTACCCATAATTTATATTCCTAAACTTGGTTTTCTTATAGGAAATGGGATTTTGTAAGTACTTCCGTTCCTAAGACGTCCTGCAAGCTTCATAAATATATTTATTACATACTTTCTTTCGAGAAAAACTTAATTTAAGAATGATTCGGCAGGTTTAACTATTTTGATTAACTGTCTGAGGGATATGTCTTAAGTTTCCATTGCTGTGAAATGATTAACTGTGCTATAAGGAAATAGGACCTAAATTTATATGCGAATCATCCAGTATTTATGATGGAGGGGTTTTTTATACGCTATATGTATTTCAATTTCTATAGCAAGTGTTATTTATCATATGAGGTGCGAGTTTATTCACGAGCTATTATATATTGGTTATTAAATACAAACATGTAACAGTTCGTGTACCGTATATTTCCGTACAAAGAGCTGAGAACTTTTGGAACTTTTTGGAGTTAAAGTAAAAGGATCGGCTTTCAAATGGATTCGCTAATCTCAGGAAAAAAAGTAGTTTGTGAAAAATTGTTTTTAATGTTTGCTGTAAGTCATGGGCAAACGATGTTACTTTTTAGCTTTTTTGAGTGTTTTGAATGGAATTTATAATATGAAAGAAAGGATCACATAAATCCTTCAAAGTCAGTATCTGAATTCGAGTTTCCGAATAGTTCGAAAAATTCTCTTTTACTCACAAGGATCATCATGCAGGGAGATTTTTCTCCAGGACATAAGGTAGAGGTCGGCAGTCACGCACCGTGTACAAATTTCTCTTCCCGCTCATTTTCAAACAAAAAATGGCATAGAAAGTATAGTCAGCACAGATAGTATACAAGATAACAAATGAATGGGGAGGGAATGAGTGAATATGTTAGTTTCAACTAGGGTTACCAGAAATAGAGCCATCGTCGTTGACGTCTGGCGTTTTACTTTACAGCAACTTTATAGGAAAATATTCCATCCGTTTGACACCTTTTTCGCACTTTTGGTGACATGTTTGAAAAATACAGGATATTTATTTTAATTTAGTTTGTGCATAAGCTTAAAATGTTTGTCTAAATTTTTGAAGAAAAAGCGCACTCTGGCCTTATACACGAATCAGCTTATAATCGGAAATATACAGTGCCACATATATATTATAATGTTAATGAATAAATTTGTCCCTCCACTTATTCCACATAGTTCATGTTAGAGCTATAGTAAGATAGATTTTCAATAACGTGCGTAGGAATTATTTTTAAGGAAGATATACTTCTGCAATCTACTAAACAAATCTCGTAAAAAAACGGAAATCATTTATACTAGAATGAAAGAAAACATTGTTTTTCAATTATTTCTGTACACTAAATAATTTGCACGCAGTTACTAAATAATTCTACTTAATATTGAATTGAAATTCATTGTGTGATAATGTTAAATAATTTATGTACATTTACCATTACATATCTAACTGTCTTCCCATTTTGAAAAAAAAAATATATTATTTTAAATTTATTATTCTTTCAATATAAACTACATTTTGAAAAAATATATATATTATTTTAAATTAATTATTCTTTCAATATAAACTACAATTCAGTATTAACTACAGTGTTAAATTATGATTTCCTTTAAATAATTAGAATTTATTAAGAACTGAGAAAAATTAATTACACTCTAAAAAGAAACATTTTTCTTAAAAAGAAATTCGAGTCCTTAAACATTTTTAAATAAGAGATAAAATGGATTTTTTGCGATACACATTCAAAGGGAAAATGGTCTACTTAAATTATTTTTATTTAACAAAACATGGGTTTTCAACACCTTTAAGTAATAAAGAAAATTCCTTATGAGTTATTCATGAGTTTCTCTCAGCGATTGTGTTATGTTTGAGCTGAAGAATTCTTTTCCTAAACATTTAAACAGTTTTCTACAGAAAATACGAAAAGCGAAAGCAAAACCAAAGAAAAATATATGAAAAACTCTTCTGATTTTTTTGGATAAAAAAATGAAACGTATATGTTTTTAAATAAAATGATTTAGATCCCTTCTGTATATATGTTTATATAAGGTATTTTCTTATTTCTATGTTTAAATCAATCAATATTTATTTAAAGTGTTCTAGCTATCAGTTTTTTGAACCTTCAGGGATTTTTTTTATAGTTTGTGTACAAAAATTAAAACGATGCACCAATAAACTGGTTAAAACTACTTGAGGTTTTTGTATGCTTTATTTCAGTCTATCCGAATCTCTCAGTTGAGTTGAGTTGAGTTTGGTGTTTTATAGCGCAAGAACCAGTTTTGGCTATACTGCGCCAAACATTCATAGGTCTGTGGTCTGGACGGGAAAAGAAGAAATTGGATGACAAGATGGAGGGTCAAAAATAGAGAAGGATCACTGGGGAACCCCGGGGTCGTGACACCCGTGTTTACCAAAGATAGTAAACCCCTTGGGAAAAGAAAAAGTTCACTAGGGTACCTCGGGATTGTGACACCCGTACCCACCTAAAGAAGGTGAGCCCCCTGAGGGGAATCCGAATCTCAGAGGAGAAAGACAGAGAAATTTCATTCAAAAAAATAATAAAATAACTCGTTTAACATACCAGAAAATCAATACTTTTACTGTATTAGTTTTCACGAGAACACATTTCCTGTGTTAAAAATTTATTTTTAGAGATATTTTTATGTCATACGAATCTTTTTTATATGGCAAATTAAATTTCAATACATTTTGCCATATTTTCATAAAGTAGACACTTTTTCTTGCAAATTTGCCTCGTTTAAAAATGTTTACGTACTATTATAGCATGCAGTGTCCCTTCAGTAAACCGCCCACTTGCGGATGTGGATGACTGCTTCAGAAAGTGCTATTTCCGTTATATGGGATATCAAAAGAGGCATGAAACGAAAAACAGATAATTACTTCCTTTGTACAGCATGCCGAAGAATGTCGTATGAATCATCTACAATTAATGATTCACTACTTGCAGGTCAAATTACAAAAGAAAATCGTAGAATCAAGAAAAAAATGCTTTTGTTATACCTTGGATGCTTCTGTGTCCAAAAAATTTGAATAATATCTTGAAATATATAAAACGTGAACAGTATTCGAATTTAACAAATCAACTTTTCAAAATAATTTACTTATTTATTATTTTAATTTATATTGACTAATTTTAAAAATTGACTTTGTAAATAGTTCTCCATACATTTTATTTTAATTTCAGACAAGTAATTGTTGATCGCACTGCTAAATGTTGTGTAAATAATATATTTTGTCACTATGATAAAAAAAAGTTCCTTGTATTAAATATTTTTTTTCTTATTTCCTCTTTTGATAAAAATTTGTAAAGCAACAGAATATATTAAAAATTTATTTCATATCCTATTTTATAGTGGCAACATACATTTTTTCCTATTTGTGACATAGAAATATTTCAAGATTTTGTGCGTTTCTATTGCCTTATGATTGAATTTATGCAATGTTTTATTTATTATATTGCAATTTTCTTGAAAGTAAAATATTTTTCATTTTCAGCTATCTATAGCAATTTTCCTAAATTTATGAAACATGATGGATTGTGTAAACTATGAATTTTCACAATGAAATATTCTGTTCACAAGGTTTTGAAAGAATATACAAAATTCAGAACTTTTGAATTTTATATCAAAATTATTTGAACATACAAAATATATTTTAAAGACTATTCCTCCTTTTCTGTAATGAAATAAAAATTTCTTGACATTGTTTATACTTCAAAACTTAAAACAATATTACGATACTGGTCACAATTTTTCAAATATATAAAAATTTAACCTTTGTTTTGTTTTTAAATACATTCGAAGCATTTAAAAATGTTTTAAATCGTTTTATTATTAATAAAGATAAACACAATTACTAGAAATCAAATCATCTTTCTCTCTCGAAATGAAATTTTTTAAATTTGAGTAACCAGAAATATCCAGAATATCTTTTTAGAAATGTTTACAGTCTGAATAATTATTTCACATAATTCTGCTTATCTGATGAGTAATCTAAAAGGCAAATATATGATTACATGCTGTTTAATATTGTAGAATTCTTAAGTATACTGAAAAAAAATTATTATGCAAAAATAGTTTACTTGATAATTTATTCAAAAATTAACGATAAGGTTTCAAGTTTTTAGTATATCGTGTAAAACAAACTATACATATTTTTTTTTTTATTTATACATGATAAAGGTCAAAATTTTAGCCATTTTTAAATTTTTAGCTACCATAAACCAAAAAATCTGGAGACTGAACGGAGGGAACTTTAATGCAATTTGCTCAATGATCTCTAAGGCTGGGTTTTATTTCCTTAATAATTTAATTAATTTTCTTAATGACTTGTAGTATTAAATTAACACTCGCTGTTTGCTCATACGCTTGATTGTTGACTTTTACAATCGTTTTAATTTAGAATATTTGAAGAACTCAAAAAAAGAAAAGATTATTACGAGATAAAAATCTCTTTTATATTTTAATTTTTCTTCTCTCAAATATAAATATAGGATACCCCTAGAGAGAGAGAGAGAGAGAGAGTCACAAAAATTCCATAAAACAGTTTAATTGAACGAAGTTGTGTTAGATTATTCTTTTCCGATTTTAGATTGAGAACTTAAATGCTTATCTATCGCATATTGCCCTTGCACTAACTCAATTTCTGTTACTTCCTTATTATAAAAAATATCTACGTTTTGATTGATTAATTGATTGAATATTAACGTCACAATGTTCAGCTACACGAGGTCTTTTGGCGACGGACCACGTAATTTTGAACCATGGTCAAGTGACGTGGATGACACCTGAGCTGGCACCCCCTCTCCTAACTACCATACCACACCAACCGGAGGAAGTTTGAGCTCTCGACAGATTTAACGTGCATCGCCCCCTACACGGCGGGTCTTAAGTGGTACTGGGCTCGAACTCGGCAAGTCTTGATCCGATACCTATACCACTCGGCTACCACGGCCACAAAAATATCTACGTTAGGAATTTTTTTCTTGTCATATTTTTGGAAAATAGTTTTCTTGGTGACCAGGTGAGAAAATCTTATCGGCCATATCTTCTCGACTATTTAAAAATGATGTTCTGTAAACAAAAAAACAAAAAAGAAAATATTACCGAAGTTATCAAGGGGAAATCTTCCATAAGGCATTTCAATTCCTGCCTGTAGTTTTCAGTCTAACACGTTTTGCTTTTTCTCAAACTTTAAGAAAAAAATTGTAAGGATATTTATAACAATAAATTTATATTGAGGGAAATTAATGAAATTTAATTTAGGATATTTTTTTTCTTTAGTATAGAAGCATTGAAAAATATTTATTTATTTATTTCCAGGGATCATAATATTAATATAAGCATTACAGTCAAGTTATAATAACCTTTCTTTATAAAAATAATTTGAAGCCTTTTTTTCTGCACATTTAAAATTTCTCAATGCTTCATAAAATTAAAATAAATTGAGGGTATAAGAACAGCTTCTTATACTCCTTTACAAAAATTGTCCTATTTATATTATTAATCATTACTAATCTAATTAAAATGAATGAAAAATATATGGTATTTTGTAATTCATTTTAAAAAATTAATGAATATAATCACACCTACAGTGAATATTTTTTTACTATTATTTAAAATCATCTCATAAAAAAAAATTGCTGACGATTTTAATGATAAAATTTTGAAGTGGTTTCTAGATTTCTATCGTTTTGAATAAAATTGGACATGGAGTTGCCTATTCTTTAAAAAAGATCATGTAACAGCAGTACATTACTATCTGTTACAATTAATGCTAGTCTTTGATTCAATAACTTATTTGTCTACGTCAAGCAAAACTATTGCTGCATTTCTGATGATGTGTGATAATATTTAAAAACCCAAACTTGGAATCAAAGAACTTCTTCTAAGTATCCGAAAAATGTCTGTATTCTTCATACACAACTCCTATTTCCTACTACAGTTTGAACCTAATTTCTTTGGCTTCATACCCTCAGTTTTAGCCACTCAATCATCGAAGCGATAACATTTAGAATCTTCTACATTTTTTGCAAATTTTCGTAACATTACATCATGAATTTCCCCAGACATAAAAAAATTCGAATATTGAACCACAAACCAGTTAAATTTTTTCATACCTCAAGTTCCAAACTAAAATGATATATCATCATTAGTTAGGGAAACAGATTTTCAATTTTTTATTCCCATGACGCTTTTGTATTTCAGAATAACATCTTCATTACGCTTCAGGCAGGTCAAAATAATTCTCTATCGGTTCTCATCGAGCTTTAGGCTACTGATTACATTTAAACGTAGCCAAGCCCTACAAGATTTCTGGCCAGCAATGCGTAACTATCGTTTCTTTTTGATATACGTAACCTCTAAGAGGAAGAATGACAAGTGACCAACTCATTGAAGTCATTCTTTATCTGCTAACAATGCTGTCGACGATGGTTCCAAAAGTTAAGCTTCATTAAACAAAGAACTTCGATTCTTTTTTTCTTATTTTTTTCGAAAATATCTTAAGGCGTTGCCATTTGCCATATTTGAATATCAACCCGATCCAGTTGCTTAAGACAATGGTTAGAAAGTACTTAATAGAATTATTTCTGAGACAATTAATCCCCATTGTCGATTTGCGTTGCGGAAATAGAAATTCTATTGTACTAACCCTTTCTTTCCTTTAGATAAGGTTAATTCGAATTTATTTGGAAATGAATTAAATGACGAACAATGTTTAAGTTTGTAATCATATGCATATAGTTCAAGGTTTTTGATAACTATGTTTTCAAATTCAGAATCTGTTGATGAACATAGGTCAAACAATGAGAAGGAAGTGTAGTTGAAATATTCGTCTACATAAAAGTTATTATGTCACATAATTTACATTAAATGGTGCATATGTTTTTCATCCTTATCCTAGTCTTTAATGTGAATATCAACAAATTTAGGGATATATCAATGTAATACCTTCCTAAATTTACTATAACTGTAAGAGTCATTATTGACCTTGTGCAATTTTTGTTTTTAAGATGTTTTTAGTGTGTCTTCACTTAATGTTAAATAATAAGACCAGAATTTGATATATTTTTTCAGATACAGAAGTACTCTAACATTAATATGATATTCTGGAATCACTATCCTTTAAAGGGTAACATATTTTATCATACTATTCATTTTTACTCGAGATGGCCCTATTTTTTCTGTTCTAAAATGTGTTTTGTCTTTTTCCTCTATTCCATAATGCTAACTATCCCTTTACATATTAAAAGGAAAAATTGATTATCAGGGAAATATTTTGTGAAATTTTAAAAAAGCTATATCATAAACAGTTGTATGAGTTACAAAGTTGCAAATTTTCGTGAAAATTGAGAAGTTTTTCTTTCTTAAAATGTATTCCCCGTTTAGTTCAATCTCTCGTACATTTACCGAAGACAGCCTTGATATTAATGTTACTGATTGGTGAAATGATTGGTTTTCACACACATACACACAAAAATTCATACAATAATATTTCTCTTCTTGTACAATCTATTTATTTCACTTTTACTAAATTTTTTACTATAAATTCTAATTTAATTTGTTTCAGAAATGGAAACAATAACATTGCTAATGCTAATTTTATTTAATTTTTAGTTGATTTTATTTAAATTGATATAACAGTTTTAACAGTCTGAAATGTTTACGAGGACGTAGATTTGTTTGTTCAGAAAATAAAAATTAATAAATAAAAGAGAAGTGTGACAAGAAATTGTTTTCCTTGTGTTATATATTTATTTTAATTTTAAAAATATAAGAAATGTTCTTAAAAATTCAAGAAATGTAGAAGGAAAAAAAAGAGAAAGTTTAAGAAAATACACGATGAAACATTTAATAATAGCGTCAGGTAGCTTAATTTAATTTTTAATTCTCTAAATTTTGCAATTAATTGTAAGTTTTTAAAATAAACAGTTAGAGATATATATAAATTTTACGCGGGTTATTCTTTAAAAAATACATTTTTATCACATATTTCTTGCTTTTGGATACAATGTACTGTACTTATTTTATTTGAATTATTTAACAATGTGTCGCTTTCCCTCACACATCCACAAAATATTCATATTCTCATATTATTCCAGACCTACTCATTAAGTAACATAAGGAAACAAAACAAAGAGTCTTTATTTCCCCACAAACCCATTTCACACACTAATTTAATATACCCATTAAACAAAAATAAAACACATGACCTGACTCGACCATAATTAAAAAAAGCTCAACCAAGTTTCACAAAAACGGATATTTCGAATTCGAACTCTGGCTGAAATTATCCAAATGAGAGAGGGAAAAAGAAGAAAACATCCTCTGTTCGTTTTTTAAACCCAAACCATCCTTTGGGACGGCCGCCCCAAAGGATCAGGAATAATCCGCCCGTTGGGGGGGCGCCGGCGGGGGGGGGGGGGGGGGGGGGGGGGGCGGCGGGGGGGG